>NW_015149062.1:50693-140552 GCF_001465965.1 Polistes dominula | reverse complement strand
AGAAAAGCAAACTTTTCGCGACAATGTTTTCTTTTTGTTCTTTTTCTTTTTTTGTATTCCTATACGAACTTTATCGATAAGTTGGATTAATATAATTTACAAAAAAAAAAAAAAAGAGAAGAAAAGAGAAAAAAACGTTTCCCTATTTTTAATGAGAAATAACATTGATAGTTGAATCAAATTGGAAATGTGTTGGGTAGAATGAATTTGTGTGGTAGAGAGATAAGAAAAGTCCAAAAGTATCTTTGAATATGAAGTCCTGAATTCTCGGATAGTTTAAGCTCTCGATCGTGCCATGTGACCACCAAGAAGAGAAATAGAAGACCACACATATATATATACTGTTCTCCGGTTATCGTTAAAAGCTTAAGCATCGTGGGTAAGCTCTAAGGGAAATGCAGATGCGTTGACGAAGAGCTTTACAAGCTCTCACTCGAACGCTCCAAAACGTGGCTTCCTTTTCGCACGGATTATGCGAATTCACATCCCTTCTAGTTCCCTTTTTTTCCTCCCCTTAGGGCAATCTCCCAAAGAAAAGAGAGATCAGGCCAAGATTCGTAACACCTTCTTCAAGAAGTCTACGACATTACGATTTATTTCTTACAATTTTCTTTTCTCTATTCGTTTTTTTTTTTTTATTGTTTTTTTCTCTTTCAACTATAATTGTTTGTACTCGAACGGCGCTGATACGGCCCCCGTATTTACTTTAGTTCTTTTTGTGTGTTTCTTGTCATCATAATGCAAAGGGTTAAATTATCGACAAAATATCGAATAACATTTGTCACACTGTATAAAATCGTTCCAATAAATTACGATAATATGATTTATGCTTGAATAGATAAATTGTTATTTAAGCGAGGAATTTATTAATGAACGGATGAGACATGAATGATGATTGAGAACGAGGTCGATGCACAGAATAATTAGTGCGCGAAGAGCTTGAAGATCCTTTCACGTTTAGGGTCGTCATTGTAACAACAACGATCAACGAAGCAGGTTACAAGACTTCACGTTACATTCTCCTAGAGTATAGTATATGTATGTAAGAGCTTCCTGAATCTGTGTATGCTTTGTGGTGAGTTAACACAGAGGGGTAGTTCGTGCTAGTCGACGACCTATGCGAAACAATAGGTATAATTCAGCGATTCCCAACCTGGTATATATAGTTACCTTTAAGGGCTACGTGTGTTTGCTCCTTCACGGATATTCAAATTAAACTAAATTGAATAATGGTAGGGTGAACATTCAGAGATACCTTAATAAACTATTTTCATTCAAACATAATATATGAATCTATTATTTAACTTTATATATATATATATATTTATTATGGTTACTCTAATTCATTAGATTTGATATATGGTATTTTGTTCTTCTATTAAGTCAATTATAAAATCCATGGGGGTGACGAGATGACTAGTGTTTGTAAAGATATTAAAATTTAATCATTTTCTAATCGTTGGCATTGAGAGTCGCTGATATGGTGGTTATAGCATTTAATCGAGACGATTCGTATTGTATCGCGATCCTTAGGGAAAGAAAGAGAGAGAGAGGATATTTCTTCAACGTTCTCCTTAACTTGTAAGTACGAGTATAAGAAAGAGAGTGAGAGAGATAGGAATTGAATGATATATGTATCTTAGAACACAATAGCTTATCTCGCATGATTTTGTTGGAGAAGAGATGAGATAGAAACAAAGGGTAACCATAGGTCTCTGTTAAATTACTGAATACTAGACAATTTTACCTGACAATCGTATGTGATTACCATTACTGGATTTTCCTAACATCGATTTAATCGATCAAGATGAAATCTATTGTCTATTTTCATAGATTCTATCTATCTTGAAACTCTTTATTATCCTTGAGCATGGAATTATCGATAATATCTTGAACAATGAGACTAACTATGAACGGAAATGAAAATATTTAAAATGAGAAGATAGAAAAAAGATTATATTTCATCTTTTTGCAATGATATTTATTTGGTCGTTTCACATTTTATCAAATTTTCGACTGTAAGAAACGTCAAAACTCATAAATCTTCTTTATCTTGTCTAAGGTTCGATGTTGTTCTCTTTTTTATTTTTTATTTCCTTTCTCTTTCGTACTTTTCCTAAGGAATTTAATCAGACCACCCTTCGAGACGAGTCAGGTTGAATTGTATTGAATCGAACACTGCGACGACGGTCTTTTTCTTACAAGCGAAAATGAAATAACGTGGAGAGTACCATTTCTTTTCGTTTTTTTCTTTTTTTTTTTTTTTTTTCATTTCACTTCACGTAATTCTATTTATTTTTATGTCGATAAATTATATATTAGATTTTGTATCCAACCGAAGAACTATTATATATATACGTCTACTATAATGAATAACTAACTTATACATATACATATATATATATACATTTATTTTCACGTGATTCTAAAAGTTTGCAAATGTTGTCTCGCAATGAAACTCACGAATTTACTTCCCAATTTGGCTAATTATTTCTCTAGTTACTAACATTATATTATGGCCACGTACGTTTCGTATTTCACGGCTCTTTGCTTTTATCCTCTCTCTCTTTCTCTCTCTTGTTTTCAAAAATTCTTTGTAAAACCTTTCGAACACGATGATGATTTTTGTAAAATTAAACTCGATACATTTTTATTGAAATATTTAACTGAATTTTATTACGATGATATTGTAATCTTGTTAAATTATAACGAATCACGTTTAATGAGAATATCGATTATTTAATTTTTTTACAGAAAAGAAAAAAAAATAAAATAAAATAAAATACGTATAAAATTCGTAGGATCAAATAAATCATCGATAAAATAAAATCATTTTCCATGATGTAAAACATTTGGAGAAAGATAAAACAACGGTAGGTATACGTTTATCTTCATCTATCTATCAAACTTTCTTTTTCTTTTTTTTTTCTCTCTCTCTCTCTCTCTCTCTCTCTCTCTCTCTCTTCGATCGTCGATGAAGCTCGAATGAAATTTCGTTCGACTAATTGCGAATCTTCGATGTCCTCGATTCGAGCGAACTCGTCCAATAATTCGATTGATGTTTCGCGTAAAAGCGAATGCTGCTGTTGCTACTGCTGATGGTTGCTACTGCTGTTGCTACTTCAACGAGAGAAAGAGAGAGAGAAAAATGTGCTAACAAAAAATATATATCTTCCAGCGTATCTTATACGAGAGATTACTGAGAGAAAGAAAAAAAGATATACAAAAAAATAACAGAAAAAAAAAATAGACACGAAATTAAAAGAGAACGTATAACACAGTTTACCATTTTTTTCTTTTTTTCCCCACGTCAAAAAAGATTTCATCAAATGTTGCAATTGTTATCGTTAAAAGAGATTATCTACGTAGTATTTTAACACACGAACTATTTCGATTAAACTTCTTTTTTTTTTTTAATTTTATTTTATATAACATTTTATTTCAATTTATTTTTCTTATCATCTGTCTTGATTTATTTAATAAAAAAAAGTTAGAGAAGAAAAATTGTTTCGAAACGCTTGACAACTTGAAATACGCTCGAGGTTTATTTCTTCTTTATTCTTTTTCTTTTTCTTTTCTTTTTTTTCTTCTCTCTCTTTCTCTCTCCACACATCATCCCTTATAGTTTCTCATTTCATTAGACGTAATTACCTCGGTGACATTTGCCGAAAACGGGAAACCACGACGACGATCAATTAGCCGTCTAATATGGTTAGCGCGTGAGCATGGTCTCTCCTACTCGATATATTCTTCCTTCCTTGCAAACCCATTATATACCATCGTAATTTATCATTAAATATAACGTAACTATCTATACATAGATATATATTTATTATAAAAAAAATTGACCAATAAATAAATGAATGATTTATTGCAATGAATTCTTAGATTTGTTTTTTTCTCATTTGGAAATGTATCAATCCTTTGACTACGGTGCGCTCTCTCGAACCAATCCATTAATATAAACGGAGGGTGCAATTTTCGCATGTTCGTGTATGTGAGAGCGTATATATACGCCTTTAGCAGTCAAAGGTTTAAACAATGATAAATATTATATTAGATAATAAAAGTACATATTAAATATCGAAAATGTAAAAGAAGAAAGTGATAATTCAGTGATATCAAATGAATTTGATGAAATCTTTCGCATTTGTGATAAACTCGGCAATGGTATCTCGAATTAGAGAGAAAATTTTCCTATACGGATATTCAACTATATATCCCAGCTTTATATATATATATATATATAGTCATGTAATACACACGTAACCCAGCCTGTAGTATCGCATCGCGACACACATTAACACGTAATTATGTAATACGTTAACAGAGGAGCTGCTAGGCAGAACACGAGAAGTTCGTTGGTTTCGTGTTTCGTTTAATCATTTAAACTCAATGTTTCCCTAATAATTTCTAATTAGAACGTTTCTAAATCAAATCTTGTCGTCTAATCGATAATGATAGACGATTAACGTATTTCATTCGTTAATCAAGTCTTTTATTCTAATGTGAATTCAATGAATGAAGATCATTTCGAAATAAATCAAATGCCTTCGTAGAAAAACTTTTCTAATTTTCCTGCTAAACAACTCCAATTGTCAATTCTGATTGAATTTAATTTTCATTTATTTTCTAATTACGAGAATGGATTTTCATCAATAGTATTTAAATATTTATATTATTAAAAAGAAAAAGGTAATTTTATTGATAAAAATGTGTATTGATTAAAGAATAACACACGTTATCGAATGAAAATCAGGAAAATGAGACATCTGGACAAGGAAAGGTACCACCACCACCACTGGCAATCTTTTTTTTTTTGCGAAAGAGCAACAAGCATCGAATGATTTTTCTCGATGGTGATCTTTCCAATATTTCCCACGATTTTACTTATTCACTTTTCAATCGTGCCGACGATATCCGAGAGAGAAAGAGCACCGAGGAGAATCTTTTTTCTTCCTTTTGAAAAGCAACTCCAGGGGCTATGCTATCGTTTCTCCATGGGGAGTTAAATCCATTAGGATTCTACGTCTTCCTTTTTTTTTTTTTCCCCCCCACAAAAGAAAGAAAAGAGTATAGTAGACAGATAGAAATCCCACCTTTACATATGTACGTTTATGTGTATGGTGCATGCATTGATAAAAAATAGAAAAAATCAATGTTAATAAGAGATAAAGAATAGGAGACCGATTGTGCAATTCATTAATAAAGATTTAAAGTGAGTATATTTTTGTATCAAATAATTCTTCAAAAATTTTTATAATTTTCTGTAATAGTAATGGTATTAATAGTATTTTTTTTTATTTCAGTTTCAAATTGCAATCGTTCACGAATGACTCATATGTGGTTACCAAAGGAGTGGTTATAGTGGTATCATCAAACTACGACCAAAGCAGTTTATAAATTAAAGTCCCTCCAGTCCTCAATCATGCCGAGAATGAAAGTTCCAAATCGGCACGAGTTTTACTTCTAACACGTGTGATCTGCACACATGATTATTTTTTTTTTATTTCCCAACTTCCTCATCTCGAATTTCTATATACCAAAATCCAAGAGAAAGTACGGCTCCATCGTTCTTTCGTTCGAACCAAGTTTGCGAACGATCGGACGCAATTTAATCAACCTTGCGTGTTTGCTATTGGATTAGTTTGGATTGGACGGTCGTTACTATTGGGAATACGGCTAGGTAATAGTGTCAAAGGGAGTGAGAGAGAAAGAGAGAAAGAGAGAGAGAGAGGAAAAGAAAGACATTAAACAAGTATTTTGTTCAATATATCGAAATCTCTTCATTCAATTTCATTTAGTTGATAATTTACAATTAGTAAAGATCAAAGTCGACTATTACTTTGGATTTTTCTTTTGGTCGAAGTTATATCAAGGATTAGTATCATTGTTTTTTTTTTTTTTTCTATGTTCAAAGCGAAAAAACATTAGACAGGAATTAATTTAGCATCTATTAAAGAATTATGAAGATGTATTAGATGATAGTATGAATAATTAAACGAGATTCCATTTTAGAAATTCAGTATAGTCGTATGTTGCGCAATAAATGTCCAAAATAAATGACTGTTGGGTTATCTAGCATAGTAACATTTATAGATTGACTTAAGCTATTAGAATAAATGTTGACGTTGTAATGAAACTACAATATTTGCAGATTAGAGAGAAAGAGAGAAATCTAAAATCATCCAAGGACGAAATAGACAAAGTGGACGAACTGGACAAGCCAGTAGTAGTCCATGGTCTATTTGTCATAGTCAGATGGTTTGTTCTCTGGTTGTGTCTGTTTTTGACATCTCGTTAAGAGGAATCCATGAGACCTTTCTACCAACTTCCTTTCATACGTGTGCTTATTGTCAGTAAGATTGAAGGCGAAGAATTTATGGAGAAGTCGTCTCTTTTATTTTCCTATGTTTTAGCATTTTTTTTTGAAAAGATAAAAAAATAATAATAATAATAATAAAAAGAAAAAAGAGATGGGGGGAAAAAATTAGAAAACCATTTGACCAATATATGGGAATAATTAAATAAATATATTTACATTAACTCGTACTCTAATGAGATAGCACTTATTAAAAGTGTATTATGAAATGAGATACATGAAATTAGGACGTATTCTCTAGAGAGAGAAAGAGAGAGAGAGAGAGAGAGAGAGAGAATAAGCAGATAGAAGAGAAAGAGAGGGAAAGAGAAGGTAGGCTGGCCATATTGTGGTATGCATTATTATGCGGTCTGTTTGGTAATACGAGCCCCTTGGCTAAGTACCCAAGCACAACCGTAAATTTCACTGGAGTTTCCCACAGCTGACTTTTGAACAAATGAGCAAACAGTGTAAGTTAGCTTGAGGTTTGCATCTCTCTCTCTCTCTCTTTTTCTCTTTCTCTATTTGTTTGAAAACCTTGAGATGTTAACGTCTCTATTCTAGTTTTAGATCCAATTTTAAAATGTACGAATAAATTTGAAATAAGAAAAAAAAAAAAAAAAAAAATAAAAGAAAAAGTAAATTTGTGTCGGTCAACGTAAAAAGTTTAATTTTAAAGGAAGAATTTAGTTCTCGCGTCCTTGTACTCAAATGAATAAACTTTTTCTATGACTTTCTCTATTTTCTTTTTAATTATCAACAAAAGTCCTATAGAGAACTAGGATGAAAGTTTTAACTGGATATATACATTCAGGAGTTTGTTTTCAACAATTTTCGCTTATTAGTCCCAGGCAAGGAAAGGAATTTGCGAAGGCCAAGGGCCACCTCTGCCACCTGCTAGCTAAACCCATGGATCGCAAAATATACGTCAATATTCGACCGGAAGGGATATCCGTGCTAGAGTAGCATTTAATTGCGCATGCGTCCTATGAAAGCTCTATTCTTGCTTGAAACCTCCCTAACTTGTATCAGGAACAAAACTTAATCATATCAAAAGCTTTATTTAAAACTGTGTCAAGTATATTTTTCTCTTGTTATTTGTATCTTTTATCTTTCGTGCGTATTTTCTACATGATTTTATTTAATATTATAATATTATATATTTCGTTTTATTGTTTTTTTTTTTTTATTTGATGTTATATTTTATCTAATTTTATATCAGTGTCCGTGAATTTTTCACGGACACGAATAAATGTGTTTTGAATAATAATCGATGATATCATTGAACATCTCTTTATTATCTAATTACTCGATATCTATGTCTCTGAGTCATTCGATTGAAGCTATCAAATACATCGATATAAATTCCTATCTATCTTACGCATGAATGAAAGTAAAGCTCATTTTATCGATATAAATTTCATACATGAACATACACATCTACATGAATATCTATTATTAAAAACGACACGAAAAGTCAAAGAGAAAAAGAGAAAGATAATATAAAATAAAATTGTCACTGCTGACAGAACAAAAAATGAAAATTCGTTACGTTATAATATAATATGTATCGTTGCATTTTGTTACGTGTGTAGGATGATAATACTATTAATTGAAAAACGTAGCTACACTTTTATTTTGCCATTTGTATTTTCTTTTGTTCATTCATAGAAATTTATGACTCTTTTAAATAGGATCAAACAGAACAAAGAGAAATCAAAGGAAAGATATGACTGTTAGAAATGTCACGTATGTTATGAGTAATTAAAAGGAGGATACACGATGATCAACTTGCGATCGCGAGAGGTCTTTCGTTACTTTGACATTTATGAATAGACATTAACGACCTGTGACGCGCTTGGCTTCTATGTATTTACACATCAACCAAATGCCCGTTCAGAGTTTCAAAGCCAATGCAGGAGGATAGAACATTTATGTATCGATGTGTGTTGCAAGTTTGCCTATACCCTTCATACCATACACAGGAATTGACTTGTGTTAACCTGTTACAACTTTCGAGTTTCTCTTCGTTAATAATTGACAAAATTGCTTGCAACTTGACAGGAGAGAACTGGCAATAAAGAGAGAACCTTTCTATAAATATATATATATTACATGTATATGTATATGTATATGGCACGTAGAACGTTTTCAATAAACATTGTAATAAATATCAATTAAGTTAGGTGAATTTAATAAGCAACGAGATTAACGAACATTTCCTTCGATTATATTCCAACGATTATCTCTTTAGGTTTTTTTTTGTTTTTTTTTGTTTTTTGTTTTTCAATTACGAAAGTTACTTAACAGTCAGCAGCATGAATTTCAACATTATTCTAATTTAAAATCGACGTAAGATTAAACGAACGAAGAAAATTGATTCTATTTTTTCTTTCTTCTTCTTGGATTTTGAGATTAAATGAATTTTCATAATTACTAGAAATAATGAAATTTAAGATTAATCTTAAGAGAAATTGATTTTCTTCTATATTTTTCGTATATTCGAGATAAAGAAAAAAATAGAGATAAATAGGAAGTGTTGGCTTCGTTAAAAGAAATAGGAAAGAAAAGAGGAAATAAAGAAGGATTAGGATAAGCCTTGGGAGATCTAAAGAAAAAGAAAGATTCTGAATTACGCGTTTTCTGGCTATAATTAATCTAATAGCACTCTGGGGTGTCTGTTAGTGTCCTGTGCAAAAGAAAAAGAAAGAAAAAAAGAGAAAAAGAAAAAAGAAAGTCAATGGAAGTACTGTGATACCCTTAATTGCAGAAAGCTGAGTTAACCCTCTGTAATGTAACTTTGATGTAGGACACTTAGGGATGTATAGATATTTCAAGGGTACCGAAAAGTAATCAAAATTTCTTCGATGAGTACACTCACATTTAATTTGTGTCAATGAAAAATTGAAGGACTTTTTAAAAAGGGAATTGAAGGGAATTTTCTTTATGTAAAGTAGAAAGTATCAGAAAATGATAACAACATTTGTTGTTGATTGGTATTATTAATATTATATATTAATATTAATAATATATTTTAATTACACTATATGTAGTTATTATTATTATATAGTATTAGAGTTTAATATTATATATAAATATATATATCTGCATTATTTTGCATCGTTATAAAATTATAAATAATAAATAAATAATTAGTGTTAAAAAAAGTTGTATTTGAAAATCGACGAAAGAAAAGATTGAGTTATGGAGGGCTGAAATACCATCTTTTCGTCAAAACATTTGGAAAGAGTTCCTCGTTGATATCTACACGTCAATCACTCCTGACTAATTTGTAAGCGTGAAAAGATCTTCTTCTGATAGGTTACTTCACCGTTGAAGGATGTACTTCACGAAATTTTCTTAAGAAAGGGTTATTACAGACAGATACTCTTCGCAAGACGAGTTTGTACGTATTTTAATCTACTACCAAAAGACCAGATGAAAGTTACAAGTCGTTCTATTATTAATATGTGTGTGTGTATGTGTGTGTGTGTCCTATTCTGGTCCACGTACTGTTTACAAGTTAGCTTTAACTGTGCAGTTAATGGAATCAAGCGGAATCATTGGCATGGCGTGCATCCAGTCAATTTCGAATAAAAAATTGGATTACTGAGAAAATTATTGGTTAATTTGAAAATGAATATTACGAAAGGTTTGCAAAAATAACAGAGAGCTAGTTAATTATTATAAAAACGTACTAAGAGAGGTTTGCTTTCAATTATATTCCTATTGATCATTAAATTTTATCGACGATAAGAATTTATTTATGCAAATTGGGTAGGAAGGATAAGGATTCGTTCGTTCGTTCGTTCGTTCGTTCATTCGTTCATTCGTTCGCCAGTTTGCTTTGGAATTGTGCAGTGCACTTTCAAGCAACGACGGGAAAGGGTTGCGTAATCCAGGCTTCGCTTAAAGCGAAGGAGAAAGTCGGCCTTACGATGTCTACTTCTTTTATGTGAACTCTCAACGTCCAAGTATGCATTTATGTAAGTAAGTACGTACATATTGTATGTACCTTAGTTTCAATGTGTCTGTAGTATTTACGTGGGCTCGCTTATCCGCTCTCGTAACTCGCGAACCAACGAGCGTTACGGAAAGACTTGCTAAGTTATAATCGAGATTTCAACTTAAGGGAAAATTCGACCAACAGTTGAAGGTCTTGCAAACTATGTTCTTCTAATTAAAGGGAACAAAATATTAAGTATATGAAAATAAAAAAGAGAGAACATATTTTTCTTTCGATTAAATTTGTTTTGTTAAATCAAGTTAACAAAAGGTTAACAATTAATTTATCATGATAAATAGAACGAAGAGAGAACTGAATGAACGTCAATTTGTATGTGTATGTGTGTCAGTAAAATAAAATGAAAGAAATAAGAGTAACACGAAACATCCGAAACAAAAATTGAAATAAAATAGGACACCGTTTCGTTTCGTGGCAATTAGCGAAAGTTTGTTGACAAAATCTAACCCGTTATAATCGAAAAATATATTTGAATTTTCAGAATGCAGTATTTAGCACGGTCGTTGTACTACTAGTACATATATATAGTAGTACGTATTTTAAACGGGTCGATCTCCTTGACGTCATTGCGGATTACGGAAGGTCTTTTAATCATTCTCTTTATCCTTGTCACGGAGAATAATTAAACGTAGTTTATTTCTTACCTTGTTAACGACAACACAATGACCGCGAAATAAGGTATACCTATAGGTCTATGAGCAACACGATCGAATCTTTCGAAAGAATTTTCATGGACGAGAAGACAAACAATCAAATGATGTCAATTTTTTAAATTGTGCATTTCTTGGTTTTTTTGTTTGTTTGTTAATCCCATAACTTTCTATATTGTCCAAGTAGTCGAAAACTATTTCAATCTCTACATTTCTCTGTCTCTCTCTCTCTCTCTCTCTCTCTCTCTTTCATTCTTTTCAATTACTTTACAAGAAGAAACTATCGACTAAGACTTTAGACAAATAATATAAGAAACTTTTCTTACGGTAAATACAAACAACATTTCCAGATCTCGATTGTTTAAATTACTTTTGAAACTTCAATAAAGATATAATGAAAATGTATTCACGATGCGGATCAATCGATCGATGAGAATTTAGGAAATAAGAAGGATAATCGTTTAACCCTTTGAGTGTTATGAATGCATATATGCGTTTAATAAAAATTACTAACGTGATCGTTCGATACATGTACTTATTTGTTAATATTAATGTAAAATAATATGTAATGTTTATATTAATTCAATTCAATGATATTCACATTCAAGGATTAAATGAAAGTTTTGTTATTCTAAATTTATCATTTATATCTCTTATAACTTTATAATAATATAGAAACGCGAAAATATATTTGAATTTGATGGATCGACACTTTCGAAGAAAGATATTCAATTTATAATCGACTTTTGACATTTTCGTTTGCATAAGAAATCATTCGATATTATCATCTACGTTATATAAAACGTTCCTTTTTTTTTTTTCTAATATTTTTCTTTTTTTTTTAACGAAATTATTATAATAAAAAAAACAAAAAAAGAATTATTAAGAGAAAACTTTTGCGATCCACTGACTTCGATTCTAACCGGATGCAATTTTGCAACGAACGAAAAAGAGAAAGGGATGTAGTGGGAGGAAAGGATAAAAGGATGAACATGTCAAAGAGAGAGTGAGTGAGTGAGTGAGTGAGAGAACGAAAAAAAAAGAAAATAAAATATCTTTTGCCTTTGTCTGTGGAACGTCTGGTGGATGATCGTAATAGTGGCCGTTAGAACGCCTGACATAAGGTAGCGATTGGCTCTTTCTCCACGTAAAAATTGCATTTTCTCATGAAAGTCGGATGAATCATGTCACGACAGAGAGAGAGAGAGAGAGAGAGAGAGAGAGATCACAAGAGATAAAGAGAGAGGGAAAAATAGAAGAATATTTGCCACCATAAGAAAAAGATAAAGAGAACGACAAGATGTACCGAGTCTCTTTAATAAGAGAGGAAAAAAGAAAGGCAGACAAATATCTTCTCTTCTCTCTCATTCTCACTGAAAGAGTCTCATATCTCGAGGTTACATTACCAAGCGACGACCAACTCGTAATAAGATTTTCCTTTTACACGCTTCGGCCATTCCACGAGAGCACATCAAATTTATACAGTCATGTATGTATATATATATATATATTTTGGTTTTTTGAAGTAAGAACTTCTTTAGTATAGGGAGTGATTTGAAACAAATGAAACGCGGCGGCGAGGCAACGGAGCGGCGAACGGCGATGTAACGGCAACGATATTTAGTATGAAGAGAAAAAGAGACAAACATATAGGATTGGAGCTTGCGAGAGAATGAGACAGAATATAGTTATACAGTTTTTCCTATTTTTGGTCTTCTCTTTATGCTCTGCTTCATAGTTATCGCTGGGTCGCGTAAAATAATTTTTTTGAATGTGGTAACAATATTATAATAATAATATTATAACAAATAAACCCTACAATTATCCTACACCTGATATTCTACATTCGTCTCAGTCTCTAAAAACTTAGTTTTTTGAAACCTCACTACTTTTCGGAAAAAACCTCTGATAAAGATCAACTGATAAAGATCATAAGTCAAAATTTATTCAAGTATAGTTATCATTCTCGATTTATTGCTGCCAAGAGAATCCCATAGCAACGAGAAGATCCCCCCTTGTCTTTTTCTTCTTCTTCTTCTTCTTCTTCTTTTTCTTTTTCTTTTTCTTGTCTTCACTGACTCTATCCAACCAGTATTGCAAGCTTAATAATATTTCTCCTTTATATAAACTCATACGATGCTCTCGTCCGCACGCCATAAACTCGAGAATGAAGGGAACAAAAAACAAAAAAAAAAAAAGAAAAAAAAATATGGAAGAAGGAACGATGAGAAATATTTTACAACTATCCCCCTATTTCTATCCCTCTATCAAGAACTTTGAAGATCGATAACACAAACTCGATTTGAAATTTACTTTCAAAATTGATTTCAAACATTCTTATCTAATCAATTTTGTCCATTACAATTGCGAAACTTAAATTCACTTTAATCAAAATATTTATAGAGTGGAGAGAAGAATTTAGTTTCTTTTTTCCCAACGATTTTTTTAACCCAAAAATGTTTTGAGGTCAACCTTTTTTTTTTTTTTTTTTTTAAGGTAAGGCTAAATTCGGTTGCGTGTACACTAAATTCTTTTTCTTTTTTTTTCGCAGTAATTATAAACCGCGGTACAAAACTAAGTTCTTTTTTCGTGTTCCACCTTTTCACATGTTACGTACATATATATATATATATTTATATTTATAACTAGAGAGAGAGAGAGATAGAGAGAGAGAGAGAGAGAGAGAGAAGAAGAAAAAATACTCAAAGAAAAAAAGAAAAGATAAAATGAAAATAGAAACGTTTAACGAGCATGCTTAACGAGGCAAGGAAAGACAATTTCATTTAAAGAAAATTACTTTCTCGATGTATCGATATTCATGGGCAATTTTCGAGGTCGATTTCATTTGAAATTGCGATCACATAGATGCATAAAGTTTCTCGAAATGAAATGTATTTTTCTTTGAAATTTCACGATTTCGTTTGGTGTTGCATACCAAAATGATTCTTACATTATATGAGCCATTTATTTTTAAAATGGCCTAATTCAATTCGTGGTAAAAAAAAACGAAGATTATTCACTTAATAATTGCTTCACTTAATAAAAATCAAAACAGCAATTTGTAAAAGGAACTTAAAAAATACAAAATACACAAATATAAAACAGATGTGTGCAGATTACACACGGTAGAAGTGAAACCTTCAAAGAAAATCAAACTTCGAAATAATTGAATTGTAATACAGTGCCATCTATTGAAAGAACCTTACAGAAACTAGATAACCACTAAATAAAAATCTTTAAATTAGTAATAAAAAATAATAAAATAAAAAATAACAATTGGGTTATATGCTAAGTTGAAAAAGATCACGTGAAATAAAATAAATTTCATTAAGATAAGTTCAGTAGTTTCGAAATTATTAGTGGACAAACATATTGTGACACTGAATTGTTTATATATACAATTAAATTATATATTGAATGTTATTAATTAATTAATTATTTTTGTTTCATTGGTTTCACGTTCTTTCGTTTAATAATTTTTAAATCACCCTGATTATTCTAAATAAGTTTTCACTTTAAAAAGGAGAGAACGAATATAACGACTCGTATACCTTTTTGTTCCACCTTCGCAATATTGTTTTGCTTATTTTCTCTTTTACAATCCACGAGGAAGTTTAAATTAATAAAGCAAGGCTTATACGGGCCACCAGAATGAAGACGAGCAACCCATTCGTATTTATAGATCGGCTTGCGAAGAAGCCAGCAGTTAAGGAAGCTCTTTTCTCGTTTTTCCTTTAATTAAACGTCTTCCGCATTTTCTATCTTTCTTTTTCTCTTTTTCTTGTCTGTTTTATATCGAGATAATGAAAAATCGATTCGTTACTTTTCCTGCTTTTTTTAATATTTTCAAAAACAAACAACAAATCAAAAATAATAAAAAAAAGAAAGAAAAACCATCAAATTTAGTAATGTAAACTATAAGATCATTTCATTCGAAACTTCATTCACGTATTATTTTTTAATAAACGTTGAAATTGAAGAAAAATACAATTTATTTAAACTATCTTTTTCCATTGTTTTCTTTCAAAGAATTGAACAAGTTTAACGAGTTAAAATACACTCAACTGAGATTTCAATAAATCTTCCCTTTCTTCTGTACATATATGTATGTAGTACATATGTACTACATTTGTTTAGTTACATATTTTCAAATCACACTTATTCTAAAGAAGTTTTCACTTCAAAAATTCATGTAACGTTAACGATATGATAAAAGACAACTAGGAAATTGAAAAAAAAAAAAAAAACAAAAAAAACATGAAAACTAATCTCAAAAATAAAACGAGAGAAAGATAGAGATTTAGAAATAGAAAAAATATTGCAATTGGAATATATAGTAAAACACATATTGAAATATCTAAGCTAAGGAAACGCTGTATCGTGTCTTTGTGTGAATAATTAACTTTTGATAAAGTTTAACTAATCGCTTAACTGACGTTCTATCATGTGCACGCATATAATAATATGATAAATGTACCAAGAAACTAAACGAAACGCATCTCTAATCTTTATCTTGCTTCAGGCTAGACATAAGGATGACAAAGTTTCTTCTATATAAATGAAACTTCGATAAAGTTTAATATTCTACGAGAAACCTAACGAGAGTAGTTTAACTATCAACTTTGATAATTTTACAGAAAGAAAATGAAGTAAAAATCTTCAACATACTTAAGCACAATTTAATGAATAGTTTAATTATCATTAGTTGGATAACGTTACTCAAGCAAAAGTGAAACAATATCATTTTATAACTACATCGATGCAATTTGAAAAAATCTCTCCATACAATTAAAATATACATTTAAAGTGAATTCTTTTAACACAAATGGGGAAACACACTCTAAGTAGATGTAAAATAAACAATTTTCAACGTTGTCGACGAATAATGCAGTATGATGTAGAACAGTCCAATGCAAATGGTCACTCAAGTATTACAAGCTTAGGAATGTAAAGGACAAAGATAAAAGTAGGGAGAAGAGGAGGATACACAGTTGGAAAATGTCTAATGTAAGTATTCTTTTACGTTTGCGATTCGATGTAAACACGTATGGGGCACCGATAAGAGGGAAGTGCAGGTGTACCGCAGATGGTGCACGTGTAACTCCGATGATGTCATTAACGTTGCTTTTTATCTCTCTCTCTCTCTCTCTCTCTCTCTCTCTCTCTGTCTTTTTCTTTTTCTTCCATGTGTGTGTGTCGTTGATCCTTTTCTTTCTTTTCCATCTCTTATGTTAGATCTTCTACCGTATCTCTTTTCTTCTTCTTCTTCTTCTTGTATTTTTCTTATTTTTTCTTTCATTCAACCTCGAACGTTGCTAACATAACACGTGTACGAATCGATAAAGATCACGAAGAACTTTTCTCGTTGCTACGTATGTTACTACGTGTGTGCAATCCTCTTTTAGATTCTCTTTCGATTAGAATAATTTAATTAATTGACTATTGTTTCGATTAATTGATAACTGTCCAGTTTTATTTTCCTCTTTTTATTAACTGAATGTTTTTTTTTTTCTTTATACAGACACATGAATTAACAGATTATTTGTATTTGTGATTGTCATGTCATTAACATATGTGAAATGAATTTGTTAATTGATCAAATGAAACGAATATTGAAAATAGTGAACGATCAAGGAGATCTCGTAGAATTAGAAGCAAGACCTCTTGGAGAAGTTTACGAGCAGTTGCCACGATCGTGGCTTGGCACGATTGGAATGTAAATCGTCGAAAGAAGCTAGGAAGGAATGGGTAAAACAGAAAGAGAGGGAGAGAGAGAGAGAGAGAGAGAGAGAAAGATAGAATGAAGGAGAGCTTAATCGTAGCTCTTGGATGATGTTCTTTTCTCATAACCGCGAGACGAGAGCACGGTTGCACAAAGTACGCGTTGTTTACACGTCTATATTTATGCTGCAACGAGATCTCTTTACATGCACATGCACATACATMCATACATACGTATATAAGTATACATATATCCTTTCGTATAAGCTCGTCGAACTCGTCGAGAATTTGCTCTTGTTCCCACGGTGTAGCTTCTTCTAATGTGAATTTCTATCTTCGTATATTTGAAATTTCTATTTTTGCAATATATATATATGTATATATGTGTGTGTATATGAATTTATAGATCATAGTTTGAATAAATTTAATATGTTGTATATGCAAAGTTTTCTCGCCCAATATATTTTGGTATAAAATAATCGAATTTTTGCAATATTAAAAATAACCATTAACAGAGAAGAATTTATTTAAAATTCTTCCAGGAATTTAATATGAAGATGTCAAAGAATAATTAATAGATTTAACGATTTAATGGTAGGTACTATCGACCTTTACCAAAAAGACAATTTTATAGGATGATCGGTGAATTCAAAAATTCAGCCACGAACGCTCGAAATTCTTCGCATTGTCGAAGAAAAGAGTCTTCCTCGCCTCTACGAAATTCCAAACTGAACAATCGACCACCCTTGACGAGATGGGAAGACGTTATCTGTCTTTGTCTTTTTCTATTTTACGATCGAGTCAATACGTCGGAGAATTTCGGGTTGATAAGATACCTTTCTTCGAAAACTTCTTCGTCACCAATAGCAGGACTTTTACTTTTTAACCTAAATCTTGTAAAATATTTTCATTTATTATATTCCAAAAAAAAAAAAAAAAAAGAAAAAAACAACAACAACAGATGAACCATTTAAATGTTGAATAATCAGAAGAACTTGTTATTTTCCATAATTCAGTGAAAGAGATTCCAAAGTGACACTCGATGGAACGCTCGTCTCGTTTCTCTTTCTTTTGACTCTTCTCTATCTGTAACTCTATCTCTTTCACTCTTTCTATCTTTCGATTCACTTCTGGCCGGATACATTTAGTCGCTCTGTCGCGGCCAGGGTCAACCACTTGTAGGATCCTGGCAACTGCAACTGCAACTGCAACTGCAACTGCAACTGCTGCACGAACGGTTTACCATCTACTATTGCAAAACATTGTGCTTGTGGAATACTATTCGTCGTAACATACAAAAACTCACACACATATACGTACATCAACAAAACATTGTAAAAACGATCACGTTTACACAGGATTACACGTTAACTACAGGATGACATCCAAATTTTTCTATCATTTTTATCTATAAATACAATAAATTAGCCGTTTATTTTCAAAGTTGCCTAATTCCATTCGTGGTTAAAAAACGCATATTATTCACTTTACAATTGCCACTTTTAATTTTAATAGGAACTATAAATTGAACACCCTTATTATTATTATTATTAACTGGCATTAGGAACTCGAAAGTTCATTGCCGCAAATACCAAATCCAGCCACTGTTCCCGTCCCTGAGGGCGATCCTTCCATTCGCAGTCTTCGTATCCTATTTCTTTTAGGAATTGAACACCCCTAGATACACTTAAGCAGTATTACTCGTTTTTTAATTTTTAATTGCATTGAAACGCAAACCCTTCAATATCTCGATTCGAACATAAATGGAATTAGGCAACTTTCAAAATAAATGGCTCAAATATTTATGATTTTATAAATTTGTATATAAAAATAATTGCAAAATATTGTTCGTAGATAGGGGAAGAAATTAGGGGAAGAAAGATAGAAATAGAAAGGAAAATGAAGAAGAATGGCACGCAATGCATCGACAATGCAATTTCTTGCGACGTGGAAACCGCATTGCGGAAATTTCTCCGGTGCATAAATTACCGATGATAATTCATTCCCTTTGTAGGTATATAGTACACACGCAGAGACTAAAGTGTGTCTACATGCACCCTTCGTGTTATGTACCCTCCGTGGAATATTCGAATATAACGTCACCTTGATTTCTACGTTCCTTCGTCCTACGGCAAGTACTCCATGTATTTGCTACATTCACGATATGCCATTATATTCCTAATCCCATGAGTACGAACAATTTCATGAGAAATGGACCTGTTTAATGCCTTCAAGATTACTCCAATTGTCGCACATCTGTCCAATACTTTTGAAATTTTTACGATAATGTATCATTGAGAATTATGTGTATATATTATTATCATCACGAATATATTATATAATTAAAAATATATATAAATATTCACACACACACACACAGATATCCTTTTTTGGAATTACTTGAAAGTGTCCATATATAAAGAATAAAAGGACAAATCGTGTTTGGTTACATCGATCGTGCTATCCAACATAATAAATCGCTGATACGTTTCTCGTTTTGGTTGTACGACTTAACTCTCGTGGTTAGAATCATTCGATTGAATAAATGATTATCCAACTTGTTTCTCTTGAAGGATTAATATATATGACTACTTAAATAATTTATACAACTTTAGGGATTGAAATATGTAACTCGTTCCTTGAAAACAACAAATGTTTATTTCAAACATTTTTTCCATTCAATAAAATCGTAAACATTTTTCAGCTGATTCATCCTGTATGTAAGTATGTGTTTATGTAGGCGTGTGCGTAAGTACATACACGTGTACATGTACATATAGTTGCACTCGGTAAATGCATATAAACATGAGATGCATTTTACGGACAAGGACATCACCATATGCAACGACTCTGTCCATCCACGATGCACGTTCATTCGTGTACTCGTGAGAAGAACGTTTCAGTGCTACCTTTGAAACTCTTCTTCTCTCGCATAGTTGCATTTGCACACGTATGCGTGTTATCTATGAACGTTCATAAGTATGTATTAAGTATATAAGAGGTGTATATAATTATCCTTGTTTTGGATACATTTTAATTTCCTTTTTATATGGAAGAATGTATTCTCATTGCAAATATGCAATAGTGCATAGGTGAATAATTTGTTCTATCGCATTCGATAACTAACATTAGTGTTATTTTTTTCTTCTATATTTTGTCAGAGCACACTCTGACGATTTCACGATACGAATCTCCTCGAAACGAATAACGAGCGAACGGAGAAACATGATAGACGCAAACAATTCGATCTCGACGTTCATACAAGTGGAATTGAATTTTCTGACTGGTCGTCCGTAAATCGAGTACATTATGTTCGTAGTTTAATGTATGTATAAGTACATAGGTATGGTAAATACAAAAGCGAGCGAATGGGAGAGAGGATATTTGTTTAATAAACTGATACCCCTCCCGATCCTTCATTGGTAAGTTTGAAATATCTTTCGAGAGTCCAATTTATATGTGCTTGAATATTTTTTTCAAACGATTAGTTTCATTCAAAATGATCATATTAATTGAATCAATTTGTTAACGTTATTTATATTTTATTCTCAAACGTTTCATAATTAACCCTTTGTTTGTTTATAAATGACTTGAAAGTACATGTAAAATGTTTCCCAAATTTGCCTCCAGTTCAAAGGGGTTAATAATTTATTAAATAACTCTTAAAAAATTGTATGCAGTGTTGTTATTACTAGGAATAGAAGAAAAAATCGTTGATTACTGAAAGATAAGATCGATACTAGAATATCGGTTATCGCAATTTGTATGATCATATAAGTTCCTATCGAATAACTTGAATTACGTACAATGGTTTGCCGAGCAATCGCATATTAAGAGGCTTTGCAAATGGGCACCATCATTATACAGCACAGCTTAAGTCCCCATAATCCAATTTTAATGCGTTTGTAATTACCATTAGCAGCATTTTAGAGCGCAAAATGACATCGTAAACATAGTCACTGGATTAGCCTCGTTTTCAGCTTAAAAGGATTCAAGATTGCTAGCAATGGATACGTCAAATATTCCACGACTGTTTATATCTTCTCAACGAATGGAGTCAAGATCAATTACCAACATATATTTATAAAAACTAATACACATAAAATATCTTTATAATAAGGATTGATATGAAAAAAAAAAAGAAAACATGTGTGCAGATCACGCGTGTTAGAAATGAAACCTTCTTAAAACCAAGCTTCGAGTGAATGAGTCGAATGCAGAGTATCAGGAGTAAGATAATTGTAGGATTTGTTTATTATAATATTTTCATATTTGAATTTTTTTCAAATCACCCCCATTCTAAAGAAATTTTTGAATGGGGGGGGGAAAGAAATGATTATTATAATTCTTTCGAAAGAACGTCAGCTGTTAAACGCGTTCGATCACGCATATGTGGTAAGGTGTCATTGTCCGGCAACCCCCCTTTCCTCCCTCTCGATTGAAAACAAGAGTTCGTCTCCAATATCGCAAGTTTTGGGTTTCGAATTTTTTCGTAATAGGAGCTTGAAGTGAAGGAAGGGAAGGAAGAAGATCCATCGTCTTTGTTTCAAACCACCCACATCTTCTTTCAAATTTTGATCTCCGTAGTAGTTTTACCCTTCATTCAATACCCGACAGTTTCTTCATACGAGACCACCATAGAAATTGTTCTTTAAATTGTCTCTAGCATTGAAAAGAAATAAATCAAGTACCGTATACAAGGTGATCCTATAACTTTGATAAGAACATTTCTATTTGTACCAAAGTTAGAGAACTACTCCCTGTGTGTATATCCGTTGAGATCGAATTAACAACAATTTACGAGAATACGATCCAGCAATGAAACTGGTATCGTCTAAAATAATTCCCCTATGTAAAAGTAGCTTTTAATACTCGTGTTACATCTTCCCTCTTGTTCTCAGTTGGCACAAAGAGAACCATTACTTCGATTGCTAGAGGAAAGAAAAAGAATCCTGCAACAAATCCGTTTTTCTAGAGTGATCAATCGTAGTCGATGGTAAGGTCAAGATATATTAAAATAATTTAACAACTTGGAACGAAATGGTATATATATATATATATATCTGAGGCCTGCTTTTTAACATTTCTCAACAGAAGAAGAAGAAGAAGAAGAAGAAGAGGAAGAAGAAGATTCAGCAGAGTCCCATCTGACAATAGGAACCGTTAGATATAGGACGAAGATCGAGGTCTGTTAGAAACGGCATGGAATCTTTGTCGAAGGGCACTACTCAATTTCTTTCTTTTTCCGAAGAACCTGAGTCTAAGGGTTCCGCATTTGAAATGCGAACTAACTGGTTTACCTGCTCACCGTACCCCTTGGCTTTCTTTTCCTTCCCTTCCACAATATTATCTTTTTTTTAGGATTAGTTGAAAGGGAGAAAAGGGACAAAGGGGATAAATGTCGAATAGGCGACCAAGGCATATAGTTACTTATGGTTAGTTCTCTTTTCTTCTTAAAAAAGAAAAAAAAAATCCGAATTTTCTCTCTTCTCTACCTTCTTAGAGGTATCTAAGGAATTTCTAGGTAGACGAAGGTCTTCAAGGATAGCTTGTATACTGACCTATAACAATGGTAGCTGCGTTTCGAAAGTAAACAACCGAAAAATAGTAAATTTGATTTTATTTCCAATGAAAGAAATCTTCAATTGAATAATTTCGAATATAATATTGCGTAGTATCTGTTTTATCAATTGAAATGTTTAGAAATAGATGTGGTTAATTGTAGATAGAAAAATACAAGATAATATCCATAATTGTTGGAATGGAATGCAGTCGACATGAATGCTACGTTCGTCGTCTGGAATAAGCTGGTGCAGCCGCACCAGTTGCTTGTCGTGTGTGCGTGTTTGAGTGTGTGTTTGTAAGAAGATCGTGTGTTGTGCTGCTAGCCGGAAGAAGAAGGACGAAGAAGGGACTACCAAAGGATTGGAAAGAGAGACGAGATAGAGACTGAGAGGACGAAGAGGTCAGAATGGAAAGAGGAAGAGTAGAAAGGAAGGATCCTTGTTGGGTCGTGCAAGATTTCCACGAAGCGAGCGAGACCTCTCTTTCTTGGCATACTCTTGTTGGCATCTCTCTCTCTCTCTCTCTCTCTCTGTTTTTCTCTTTGGGTCGAGGGACCAGAGTGGACCGCAGGCCTCCGACTCTCACAACGACGATATTATGGGCCTAACTTCATATTATTGTGGCTCCTTATATGGCAGCTCGTCGTACATCACGTTGCGGCTCGTTTCATTTTCGAAGAAGTGCTCGCGTTGTACTAAAACTCCTGCGAAAATTTTTCTCCAAGGTTGAATTTACTTACATTCCCAAGACTACCTGCTTTTTCCCTAGCATTAGGATGTCCCAAGAATTTCTCTTCTTCTCACCTTGGCTTCATTCTTCCCAATCCCCCCTCCCCCCGTCTACATCGTCTACGTCGTCGTCGTCTGCTTACCTGTCTGTTTCTCTACGTCTCCGTAAACCGTTGGACAATTATTTTGTAATCACGTTATTCTTACTCAAACTTTTTTTTACCGTAAATTTAGAGTTTAATTGATGGCAAGTTTTCATAGTCGTTTATGTTAATTTGGTTCACTTCGTGTTCTTCAATTTAAGAATAATGAAACTTTCGTGAAAATTCAAAAAAGAATAAATGGTGAATCTCGTTTCGATTTCTATCCAGTGGATGTATCATAAATTATGTATTACGTTCGCGTAGAAAATAGAAAAGCTTTGAAGAAGATGAAACTTTCTGTGCGTTTCGTTATAGCAGTAGTAGTAGTAGTAGTACATTAATAGTCATAGTAGTACATAATAGTAGTAGAGATGCCGATGCTGGCATCTCTACTGCTATATTATATTGCTACTCGAGTTATTCAAATAGGTGAATAGAAGCAGAAGCGCGTGTCGTGCTTTCCAATCGAGCGTCGTGAATTATTAAAGAGGATCGCCAACGATATCTACCTCATAGCCTGGCCTATCTCAACGCTGATGCATTTTGAATTAAACGACCGTCCAACTAATTGGACCTATCGATTCGTCAATATTGTCTTCTTACAAATAATTATCTTTTGTAATAACAAAACATGTCAGTTTTGGCTTTGTCAATAATCTTCGTTAAATTATCCTAAACAACATTCACTTTTCCTGGGCTTCTTATTTTTTTCCAAAAGAAAATTTTCAAACTTTCCTGTGTATTAATCAAAAACAAAAACAAAATAATCAATGAACCATCATTCGTGATTTGATACCATCAATTTGATTTGAACGTTTACAAATAACTCGATATCTCCTTTCAAGTATTTTATAGTAATCGATAACAACTTCGTAGTACAAGCAAAAGCTTTTCCTGTTGAAGCAGAAGCTTTAGAAAATCAGTTTAATCTTCTTCTTCTTTTTTTTTTTTATTGTTGAAAAGAAAAATCTCAGAAGTTGCAACAGAATGAGTGATTTTTCCATAATCAGTTTAACTTTGTTCAAATATATATTATATTATCTAGATGGATGAGACAAGTTTCTATATTTCGATCCATTATTTTGATTAAAATTTCTCTATATTAATATATATATATATATATATATATATATATATATAAATAAATTTTACTTTTAAAAAAAGATCCGTACATTTTGAATGTAGAATACGAAAAAGAAACTAAAATTACAACGTTCTAATCTTAAATTCTCTTTATTAGAAATATTATTACCGTTGTACACATGCGCAATGTTTGGAAAGTCATATAAACAAGATTAAATAAAAGAATTTTGACAGATGACAACGTGCCAGTCTGAAGGTGAATTTCGAGGAGGACGGTACTCCGATCATATACTTGTTGTGTTTAGGTAACAATATACATTCCTTTCGATTAATTAACAATTATTTTATTATTTTAATACACTCTATATACATTTTCTTTATTACGAACTAATATGAACTAATTTATTCGGAACTAACGATCATTATTCTATGGATTTACAAAAAATTTTCATCAAAAATGGCTTAACTTTTTCTTTTTCTCGTTTCTTATTTATTTTATTTTATTTTATTTTATTTTATTTTATTTTTTTAATAAAGTGAATAGATAATATCGTTAAAGAATAAGACGTTGATCGATCGTGTATACTTTTGCCAGTTTTCTCATGGGGAAGACGAGAATCCTTTGGCAGTAGGTATATGAACTTGTGAATGTTTTACACAAAGAAGGAAGAATAAGAGGGATTAAAGAAGGAAAGAAGGAGAAGCTCGTCTTGTATAAGTCGTCGCGTCGCATCGCATCGTGAGTTGCTCGTTTACAAACCACCAGTTGCTCGTCGTCTACTTGAATTCTTCCATCTTTCGTTGAACAGAACGGTTAGAAGTCGAACGATGATCCTAAGTTCGTTTTTCAAAGACATCATAAGCAAAAAAATACATAGTAATGGAAAAAGAAGAATACTTGGATATTTTTCTTTTTCCTTTTCTAAATCAAAATAACAAAAAAAAAAAAGGATACTTTTAGTTTGTACCTTTTCCTTATTTTTGGGGAGGTTTTTTATTTCAAGTAGAATGTTATCTCGTTTTATGGGACCTTTACTTCAGGCAGGAACAACGAGTTTCACTTTTGTCGTTTCCTGTTGAAAAATGTGACACACGAGATGTTATTTCCTGTTTGACCAAAAGAAAAAAAAAAGAGGATACTCGGAATCGAACTTTTCTTTCTACTTCTTTTTTACTTTTTTAAGGGGGAGGGGGAGGATTTGTATCGTTTGTACGTTAGGAAATTTGATTTGAAGAGAAAAATGAAAGCGCGGTTTAAACGTTGTGCGGATGACGTAAGTAAAAGAATGCAGGATAATTTTCTCCATCTTTTTCTAGAGTGAAATCCTTGCATCGGTCTCGTCTCGAATCGTTTCGTGATTTTGTGAACGATTTCAACCGATATCGCGAAGAGCTCACTCACGTCTTCTTACGTAACACAATCACTATGAACATTTGCGAAAGTTGGTGAAAGATTGGCTACTAAGATTATCCATCGCAAAATTGGAAATAATTTCTTCCGCTGCATAAGGAACAATTTTAGAAATAGAAAACTAATTATTATGAAATCATTGTAATCATCGATTAGTTCTCGTCTTTTTTTCTTTCTTCTTCTTCTTGTTATCCTTACAAAAAAAAATATATATTTCACATCATCATCATCTAATAAGAAATGTGAACAGCAGAAATTCAATGAAATAAATGATTAACAACGAACTTGATGCAAAGTTTTAAACTACTTCTCGTAGTTTGAGTTTCAAGGTGAAAGTTATGCTACTGTAAAAAAATATCTTCTATTACGTATAGATATTAAATCTCGAACAAAAGACCAAAAAGAAGAAAATTTCAAATGTTCAAAGATCTCCGGAGAAAGTGTCCTTAAGTTAATTTAATTAATTAATGAATTTTTAATAAGAAACGAATTGCAAGATAATTAGTGAAATCTTACTGGATATGTATTTCAATATCATATGCAAATTACAATATTGCGGATGTTGATTTGCAATTAAAAAGGAAAATGAAATAAAAATTGATATTTATTTATTTTTTTTCTTTTCTTCTTCTTTCATCTTCCATCAAAATGAAGAATTAAAGTACCTAATGATATTTGAGTACTTGCATGAATATCAATGATAAAATAAAATTCTTTTTCTCTCATTCCCGTTTTTTTTTTTTTTTTCGTGAAAAATATTTTTCAACGATAAATCACACAGATGACAGACAGATACACACACACAAGTAGAGATAAATTCCAAAGTTCTCGCTTTATTATTAAAAAGTCCTCTTCTCTTTAGCAACTGCAAGATCCTTGGAAGCTCTCTTCTCAATTATCGTTCGCTAATTAAAGTTTTTCAGGATAGTCACAAAGGTAAGAGAGACAGAGTTACCCTTCGTAAAAGCGAATTAACTCGATCAACGTAATTCCTAGTAGTACTTCAACACGTTGTCGAGTTATAAAGTTGATCCTTTTGAACGATTTAGCATATATATATATATGAATTCAGAATGAAACGAAGGAGAAGGAGGAGGAGAAGGAGGAGGAGGAAGTGTCGACAAAATTTCATAGATTATTTCTAATAATATTAATTATTCTTTTTCGAAATCCTTTTTTTTTTTGTTTTAGACTAATGTGCATACACTAATGGAAATAAATGCAAACAGAAAATGTACATACGAGTGATTTCTCTTCTTGAATTTACTTCGATGATGAAAATTCTTACGTAATTCGTTCCAATCGAAACTTTCACGAGATTCTCTCTTACTTACTTGTTACATATAAATAATACCAAAGGAACTCTTCTTCTTCTTCTTCTTCTTCTTCTTCTTCTTCTTTGCTATAATAACATAATTGAATTTAAAAAGGAATAGAATAAATAACAGAATGAGATAGACAAGGATGTAGATATTTTAATTGAAAGTTTAGAGAACTCGTTCGCGTATATACTCGTTTCTCGCGATATTAACCTCTTTTCTCGATCGAAACCTTTCACCATGAGAGAATACGGCTGCCAGCATGGATTACGATACAAAGTTATATTTATGACATCACGAGGCCGTACGAGAATAAATGAAAGTTGCAAGATTACTCTTACTCTCGCCGAACGCGCGAGCACGCGCGAAAGGGAAACCCGTTTGTTATGTTCTCTCTCTCTCTCTCTTGATCTTATATGCATTATTAGTATGTGTACGTATTTATTGTAAATACCGATCGTACATCGATCTTTTTGTTTGTTTTTTTTTTTTTCATTTAACTATATTTTTTTTACTATACTAATCAGAGAAAGAGAAAAGGAAGAGAGGGGACAACTCGATTGAAATGATATCAATTTAATTATATCATTGAAACTCTTCTATTTAAATATTGTTTAATGAATTTTATGATTAATTGACTTTTTTTTTGTTAGGTGTATCTGTAATTAAAATACATAATTAATGTGATCTTTAAAACGAATGACTAACTTTCGGTGAGATAGAGATTTCATAGTCTTAAACACTTGTCATCTTTTAAAAATCATTGGTTATTTTCGAAAGCCAAATAAAGTGACACCTACCAAGCTGTATTAAAATAGTGAAAGAAACTATCTAATTTTTTTTTTTTTTTACGTACACAATTATATACGATGAAGGTCGCTAATTCTTAAAACTTTGAAAGAATCGAAGTTGGCCATTCCAAAGTATTGACGTCAACCAAATTCCATTTACTTAATTAAAAAATCATTTGCTTTTCGTACTCTCGCATCTAACACGACGCAAAGACACCTAAAGACAAAGTTTGTCAAAGATATTCAGTAAATTCATTTGATCGTTAGGAAAAGTAACGTTGAACGATAATATCGGTTTAAACGCTTACAAAATAACAAATTTGATCTCTCTCTCTCTCTCTCTCTCTCTCTCTCTCTCTCTGTTTTAATCTCATGGCAAGTAGTAGAAAGCTTTGGCAAAATAGAAATAGTGAAGCAGCAGACGGTGGTCCAGTCGATCAAGCGTTAAATAGTCTCTCTAACGCAATCTCAATGAAGTGTCCTTGAAGCCAGACACAATCGAATTTCTCATTGCTGTTCCGGATCGAATTATCACCTTGGTATTCGAAACTGCGAAGCTTCGAATAAAATTTCATTACGTACCCACCATGAGATTGCTTTCTACACCTCACAAGAGAGATAGTTTTATAGTCAACCAGAAAAAAAAGAGAGAGAAAGAGAGAGAGAGAGAGAACAAGCAATTAAATTAATCGTTCGTCGATTATTTTCGTATCACTTTCGATCCTCTCGCAAGAAAGATACATATATAAAGAGGAAGAGAGAGAGAGAAAGATACAAAAAAAAAGCAAATGAATTCTTCCTCCCTTCGTTTTATCGGACTTCCTTTTTCCCTTGCCATCTCTCTCTCTCTCTCTCTCTTTCTCTCATACCAGCAGACCGGTAATTGAATCGAATGAAGTCATCTCGCTCACAGATTTATTTTCTACGGTCACACGTAGCATATTAGTAGACGACGAAAACGCTAATGCATACACACACACACACACACACACACACACACACACACACANCTAATGCATACACACTAATGCATACACACACACACACACACACACACACACACACACACACACAAACACACACACACAAACACATATATTTTATTCTATTTTCTTTGAAGTATTTCATAATAATTGCAATAATAATATAATCAAAAATAAAACATATATCACATATGTGAGATAAGAAAAATAAATTCATCAATATAATTGAAATTGATTAAGAAATAAATTGAAAGATATATATGTCTATAAAATAAAATGAAAAAAAAAAAAAAACTACTTGAAAATAAACACGTACACATTATTAAATGATTGATTTAATAATGAATTTGTTTACAATGTTTTATTATCATCTTATGTATAAAAAAAAAAAAAAATCATGAAATATTTGTTGAAAAATGTGTAAAGAAATGGGTTCGAGGGTACCAGATAATTTGACGACGCTCCTGCATCGAAGAGTGCCGAACTATCACGAACCTTAACGAAGCTGGGTAGCGACGGTGGCGGCAGAAGTACGAGGGATGACGACTTATGTTAGAACGTGCGTATATGTGTATAGAAAAGCATATTCGTCGTGTCGTTGTGCCGCGCGCACTCATCAAATTCACGAGTGTTGACCGAATCTTATTCACTGTTATTTCCGTCGTTTGAAGTGCCAACAGTGCGTGAAAAAAAGAAAAAGAAATCCAAGTTATCAAGTACGTATCTGTTTTAATATGTCCACTAGTGTAATCGATTTCTTTTTCCAAAATGTACTCATATTATCCTAGAGAGGGCTTTACATTCTCTTTTAGTTACTACCGCATATGTACATACACACATATCATAATATATACATACATATATACATATTACATATATACATATTATATATATATAGATAAATATATATGATACGTAAGAGTGTAGGCATGCACGTGTTACTTTCAAGTCTACCGGTTAAAACCTAACCTCGAAAATACTTAGAGACCTACGATCGAGCTAACTTTTTGTTTATTCATTTGTAATAACGTGTATAATAATCGATAGAAAGGAACATATTTTAATCTAAGAATCGTATTTTATCAATAATAGTTTATTGTTCTTGGAAAATGTTTAAAGATTTTTATTGTTTGTTTATTTTCTCGTTTGATTCTTCTTTACCTATTTTTTCCCGCCTACAGCCAACTTCAAGGTGAATGAAAAAGTAAATGAAAATATTTGCCTTTTTTTTTTTTTCAACCAAAAACATTTTGTTTATCAGTCGTAAAAGTCGTGCAGTTTTTTATTATAGAAATTACATATTCACATATTGTTTGCTAAAGTATGTTTGTAGTTGAAAAATTTACCGAAGAATATAATACGAGAGAAATATGTAAGTGTATATATATTAAACGAAAGAGTGTTTATTATTATAGTATAACCTTAAGGTTAAAATTATAAGAATCTTTCGTTAAATAGATTTTCATGGTTCAAAGTAAGAATAAACGATTATTACGACGTTTTCGTCAAAGAGGAATTTCTAACGTTCGTTGTTTTATATACAATGCTTTAGTATTTATGCACCAATATTCTTCTAATTTATTTGACTATATTATATCTATATGTATATATGTATATATGTATGTATGTATGTATCATAGGAAACAGATAATTAAATTGAAGATTATTATCTTTCTATTGCAGATAATTACAGTTAGATTTAATTATTACTGTATTACCTGAGTCAAACGAATTATTGTGCGTTTGAAGTTGTAACTGTAATTCATTATAACATTTATAGAGTTATAATATTATTACATCTAGTAATAAATGTGTGATGAAGACAAAGTATTAAGATATTTTATTATATATTTTTCTTATTGTTTTACATTTCTTTATGTATACGGGTATATATATATATATATATAAAGACACCGTTGTGCTCTTAGGATTTGAAAAATAACGTTTTATGCGGGTCCCGCGTGTTTTTCTCGCTAACCGAAAACCAGTTTAATACATACATACGTTCGTTGTGACGAGGATTCTAGAAAAAGAAAAAGAAATAAATAGAAAAAGTCTGACAGGATGAGCGAAAAATTCTTAGCCTTAGCCGACATTAAAAATTAATTACGAGCATAGCTTGAAAGAGTAGTAGAAAAGTCTAAACGCAAACTGTAAAAAAAAAAAGAAAGAATAATTCGTTAGTAAAATTATTTGAGAATTTTTGGCTTACGTTTGTACAATGTGACACAGGAGTTGTAAAGAATTTAATAATAAATCATACCAATGTGATATTTTTTTCATATTCTTTTTTTCTAATTATCTTTTTCAGATACATACGCGAGTTCCAGTATCGATAATTTGAATTGTTGTTTATTGGTGCATTGGTGTATTGCATCGTATCAACCAGTGCGTGCAATTTTTGGTAGTCAAGTTTTCTTCTTTCTTTTACATTACTTTGTGGTGAGTACAAATATTGTTAATTATATTTTATATATTAATAATGATTAATATACCGTTAATAAAAAAAAAAATATCATATGATTATATTTCATTGGATTATTTTACGATGACGACGACGACGACGACGACAATATAATAGATGACATTTTCAAGGATTTTTATGATCAAAATTTTGTTAAAAAAAGATGACCAACCGTCTTCCATTCTCGTCTCTAGTTCTTTTTCAAGTTAAACAGAAGAAACTAAAAAAAAATGTTAATTTCTTCAGCATGTGCGAAGGAGGTGACGGATCGGGACGATAAACGATTTTCGCCTGCTTTCAAAACTTGTATATGTATTTTAATATATATGTATATATGTATCTATATTGCATATGTATTGAAGTATGCATGCATGTGAGTAAAAGGGATAGAAAAAATTTCTATCTCTCTCTCTCTCTCTCTCTCTCTTTCTCGTATATCGTCTCTTTTCCTGCTATTGCTTCTCAATGTTTTTATTTAGTACCACGTGCTTACCTCCCACTACTACTCCAGTTTGGAATCTGGAAAAATGGCGAGTAATATGCGAATTCTTTCTTTCTTTAAAAATATGTACAGCATATATAGTTGTGAAAGAGTCAGAAAGAGAGAGAGAATTGCAATTGTTTAGCAATTTGTTCTTATTAATTATACAAACGTTAGAAGAGCAACATAACGTGAAAGAAAAACATGGAATTTTAGTTCTCACGAATTTTTCCTCAACTTTTCCACGATCTGTCGTTATTTTTTTCTTCTTCTTTTGCTTCTTCTTCCTTCTTGTTAGGTACCGACCAAAAAAAAAAAAAAAAGAAAAATTATGAGCGGAGAAATAATTTTTTTCTCGTCTTTTCTCTTTAACGTACAAGTGGAACAACTTGCTGCCATCGGATCAGCAGCGGTGCCGTTGCTTTCGAAAAAAGGAAAATAAAAAAAAAAAAGGCAGAATTGAAGTTCCTTGCTTCGGTGGTGTAGTAGTTGTGATGTTGATGCTGCTGTTGCTGTTGCTGGTGCTAGTGACGGTGATGGCAGTGATGGTGTGGGTGGAGAAGAGAAAAATTCCAGTGGGAAATACGTCTATCCTTTTCCGTTTGAATGCGTTCCGCATATCTTCCATCTTTCTTCCTCTAACATAGAGAAGTCTTCTCATCGTCCAACGACGTAACTCGAAACTGACAGACCCATTACGACGATCATCCGGGTAACGTAGAGCACGCCATAGGGTGCATTTCCAACGACGCGCGTGCTTCATTTTGTACCCCTGTTTTTTCTTTTTTTCTTTTTCTTTTTCTTTTTCTTTTTCCATTTTTTTTCTCCCCGTAGTCGTCGTCGTCGTCGTCGTCGTCCACTTTTGTTCTCTCTCGACCGACCATTTTGCATCTCCTCCCTTTCTTTTTTTCTATGTAGTTCCAAAAGTTTGCCTAAAAGTTCCATAGGGAATTACAAAAATCATTTCATCTCTTTACTGAGATTTTTTTTTTTTTAGAGTTTAGCCAGAGATTTGATAAAGAATTCATTTTTAAATGGAAATAAATTTTGTTTTGAAAATCATGCGAAAACATTTGGGCCCACTCTCTGCATATAATATATATATATATACATTTTTAACAATTGGGTTGTTTTGAAAGTTCGTGCGGATTTTGATGGAAGATTGAAATGCAATATTTTTGTTTGCAACGCATTTAAGTTTTTTTTTTTTTTTATATATATTTATTAAACCATTAACTGCCAAATTATTTTTGCTTTTACAGAAATATTTATATTTTTCAAAGTCTTAAAAAAAAACATAAAGTTCCATTTAACAAAAAAGGTGCAACTGCATTTAGCGGGTGCATCGATCGATTTTCAAAAAAAAAAAAAGTAAGGTCATAGAAAATTGACATTTGTTGTGCCATATATAACTTTTTCCTGTATAATTTTTGTTCTATTGTTACTTAAAAAAAAAGTTATTACCCGTTCCCGTTACAAGAATTATCCTGTATAAATATATGTAGTTCTCTTAGCGTTCTTTTTCTCGTACAGTTTCGAATTTAATTTCATTTTTCCTAGATAAATAGATTATTTCTCTCACGAGATTGAAAGTAACGTGAATGTGCAGAGGATTGACTATGAGTTTCGTTTATAATGAAATGGTTTGAAGTATTAAAACATACGGCTTTTGGATCGCTTCTTTTTACGTAACAGTAAAAAGTAACTTTTTCCCTCTCTCTCTCTCTCTCTCTTTCTCTCTTTTTCTCCTCTCTCTGTCTTTCGTTCTATTAATTTTCTTTTTGTTTGTTTTTTCGGGTTACGTTGATCGAGCGTTGCAACCTTGGTTCGACTTCTCTCTCTCTCTCTCTCTCTCTCTCTCTCTCTTTAGTTTTTCGCTATAAAATATAATGGAGTCGTGTTCTATCGATAGGCATAGCTATTACTACTTTGTTCGATACGTTTTTCTCTCTCTCTCTCTCTCTCTCTCTTTTTCTTTTGGTTTTATTCCTTCTTGCAACTTTTTACCTCCTACCTCTTTATTACATTTCTTTCGATAGTCGGCGGTCTGGCCTTGCTTCGCGATTACAAGGACGTTTCCTATCGGCCTGATTTATTCATTCTTAAAAGAATTGTCAAGAATTTTTCAAAATTTTCAAATGAAATCGCCTTACGAAAATATGGTTTTTATTTTTATTTTTTTTTATATTTTACATTTTATTGTAAAGAAGTATTTCTCGAATTTGTACATATAGAAATGTAACTATGTATATATATATATATATATATATATATAGAATATATTTACCTAAAATAGAAAAATATTTTAGGAAATGCAGCGTATTTGCAGGATATGTGTTAGGCATGTAACATAGGAACATTTTGAAAGCGTACGAATTGTAAAGCTTCCCGAGATATCGATCATACGGTTTATTATTGGTAAGCACGTTTCAATGGTCTTTCGAAAGGACTAGTTTAACCGCCGTAAGAATTTAACGAGCCTTTCCCAGCCTCTCTCTCTTTTTTTTTTCTTTTTTTTTTTTTTTCTGTCTTTTCACGCTACGTTTTTCCCTTCACGGTTTTGCTCAGGTAGATAAACGTATAGGTAGGTAGGTAGGTAAGTAGGTAGGTAGGTAGGTAGGTTGGTTGGTAGGTTGGTAGGTAAAAGGTACAGAAGAATAATCTGAGAAATCGTCAATAATCGAGTTTGTCCTGAAAAATAAGCAAATTTTTAATACTTGGGAAAAATCTCTTAAACAAACGAATCATTTCTTTAAAGATTTCAATAAAATTTGTTCATTTTTTTAATATTAAATTTTTTAACCCTTTCTCGGACGCCTGTCCACTCTTAACCACCACACAAGAAACCGTGCTAATCTTAAATATATATATGGTTATATTATATTATATATTTATATTATTATTATTATTAATTATTTTTAAATAAATATAATATTAATTATAAATAATTTATATTATATTATTGATATATTTATATTGTATTATACTATATTATATATATATATATAAATTAATTCCGACTACTACGACACCCATGTTCAAATTGAATACGTCCGAAAAGGGTTAAATGCATCGTTACATTTTTTTTATTCATATATTGTTTAAAATTATTTATGCATTATTTTATAGAATAAATTCAAGTGAAAAATGTGAAATATATATTTAAATATTATTCTAATCGGTTCTCATATCAACTGAAGGGAAAAATTGTCTATCTCTCTTTTCGCAATCCCTTTTCTCGTTCGAATTGAATTTTTCTCTTCGTGCAAAGAAAAACTCTCGATGTATATATATATATATATATATTTAAGTATATACGTAAGGATTTGAAATTGCTATCAGAGGAAGAGTCGTCTTCCTGTATTATCGAGAAATACCTTGAGGAAGATCGATAGGGTAGGTCGTTACGAATCTTGTTTGATTTCATATCGTTTCATTTTCGTGATCTTCTCGTTTCATGAGAGATGGTTTTTTAGATGAGATTTTATTCCTTTCTTTTTATTTTTTATTTTTATTTTTTTTTTTATAGGTAATGCCCTTTTTTTTTTCAATATCTTTGATATCATCCCAACTGTAACCACATATCTATTACAAATGAACGTTGAGTATATTTGTTGAATTGTTTGAGTTGTTTCAATTTTTGTGTTATTTTTTTTTTTTTTGAAACGTGTTATTGCATTTTTTAAAAGCTTTGAGTAGCGTGTACATCGTCGCGTTATACTTTCTCATATGCGTGTGTATTATTTTTATAAAAGAAACGTTTTCCTAAATCCTACGTTTTTTTCTTTTTTTTCTTTTTTTTTTTTTAATGTGCTAAACGTCATAAAATAAAATGACTAACGTTTGATATTTATTATTATTATTATTTTTTTTTGTCTTTTTTATTTATATTTACGAATACACACACATTCTTTTACTTGTTTCAATTTCAAAGCAAAAAAAAACAGGCGAGAAATATATTGGATGAATTTTATTTTATCGTTAATACGAACGATAACGTATCTATATATATATATGTAGTTTAAAAAAATCTTGAAAATTTCATTACACATGTTGCGTATATGGTCATTTTTTGTAGTCGACAAATTGTCCTCCTCCAATTTCATACTCGAATGAAATTTATATTCGAATTTACGATGAACTGCAAGAATATTTGTTGCTCCCGATACGACATTTTAACAATTTTGATTGATCGTACTTGGTCGGCTAGTTTTTTTGTTTTTTTGTTTTTTTTCTATCGCTCAAATGTAGAAAAACAAAATCATATTAGCATTTTATCGTAAGATAAATAAATAAATAGATAATTATTTATATATTTTCTTTTTCTTTTTTCACATAGCTTTATTTAATGTTGCATCAACCAACGGGGTCGATTATTAGCGACATAGGAGTTGTACATTAAAGTTTATTATACATATTAATTTGTTTATGATATTTTTAGTAGATTTATTATAATTGTTTTGTAATTTAGGTTTATATCTTTAATGGTGAATTTAACTTTTGCTTACCACTTTTCTCGGGATAACACGCTTACCACATCTGGGTCCTTTGGACCCGGACGAGAAAAATTGTTATAAAAAGAAACTATTGCATAGATTTACTTCAACATTTTTTTTTTGGAGACTTCTTTAATAATTACTTAAAAAGATTATATAAGTTTTATGGTTTTAAATTAAATTTAAATATGTTGAAAAAATTACCAAAGTTGAACAATTGAGAAAAATGACGACTCTCATGTTGCTAAAAATAGGTCTGGGTCCTTTGGCACCAAGTGTGGTAAGCAAAGGTTAATACAAAATTTCTGTCGATTTGCAGTGAATTTTATAGAATTATTGTATTCTGTGAAAAGTATAAACTTTGAACGTTATTGAAAGAAATCGTTGCTATATTTTATGAACCGTCGGTTGTTATCAGTCTATTTACATAAAAATAGAAAAGAAAAGAAAAGAAACAAAGATAGAAGAACAAACAGCTATCTATCTTATTTTATTTTTACGACTTCCTTCAAACATATTTTGCCTTTTTATTTGTTCAAACTGATCGTAAAATTTCTAACGCGTAATATTTACGTGTAAAGAGAGAGAGAGAGAGAGAGAAAATGTATACACGTTAGGTACACGTATGTGTCTTCAGAGACACAAGGTACATTTTTGTCCTAGCTGGATTTAATAAAGAACACCGTTGACATGTTAAGGGTTAAAACATTAAGATATTCCTTTTTCTCTCTCACATAAACACACACACACACACATTGTGAAATTGCCCATATTCCTTACAACCCTCTCATACATATCCACATATTTTTCCCCTTTCACACCATCATCCAATAACGCGAACAACGAGAGTGTTAAAGTTTGTTTCTATTTTTTTTTTTTTTTTTTCATTTCATTTTTTTTTCTTGTTCTTTTTTCCCCTTTTTTACGATCGTAGGTAGCCCTTCTTCGTTTCACCTCTTGTCCCAAGTATCATTCGCAATATAAGAGGGGTAGGTAATGGACCGGTGATATAAATTCCAAGTTAGAACTTCTCTTTCCTTAGCAGAGTTAAATAGTCTCAGAAAAATGAGTCCTACCGTGGGAGTAGTTGCTATAATCATCGTCAAAGTAACGATCGCAAGTGTGAAACTTTCGTAATTACCCTAACCATCTCTCTGAGTCCCTTTATTGACCACGTGTTCCCTTCTTTGGCACGTGCTCATTTCCTTCTCATTCTTCTTTTCTTCATACTCATCCAAAGTCTACTTATTTTCCTTCATTTCTATACGTTTTTTTTTTTTTTTTTTTATATTTAATTATATATATCAATATTTGATCATTTAAATAATTACATCAAAAGTACACAAAATATTATTGACCCCTTGCACTCGGGGCCTTTTTCACTTTTTGAGAAATATTAATAATATTATATTATTAATATTATATTATTTCACTTTTATTAGAAATATTAATGATATTAAATATTAAATATTATTATTATTATTACTCTGTAATTATTGTTTTAATGATATTTCGTAAAACAATACCAAAGATGCATCCTAGGTGTTTATCAGAACACGTACCACAATAATATGTGATACTTCTCACCTATCTCCAGACGTATTACGATCAAAGCAAACCTTACAGTCCCTTTTCGAACCTTTAAGTATTATCATTAAGTATATCTTAAAAGAAATATCTTATCATACATCGTAAATAAGTAGACAGTGTAACAAAAGATTTGAAATTCATTCGGGCGCCGTATCAGCGTCATTCGAGTTGCCATTTAAATCTGCCGGGCGCCGTATCAGCACCGCACGAGTGCCAAACGGTTTAATATTCTATACTAATTATCTAATCGTTTTTAATGAAATAATAATAATCTAATTCTAATTGTATTTAATAATAAAAAAAAAAAAAAACAGAAGAAATTACTTTGTGAAATGATTCAATTTGATTAATTAATTGATCGGTCAACATAATTCGATAGAAAATCATCACTCTCTTTGTATCAACATATATAATTTAATAATTTTAAAGTAAAAATAGGGGGAAAGGGATGCTTTAACATTATCGAATGTAATTTAACACGAAAATCATGCCAGAGAAGCCAAAGTCTTCAATTGTGCTGGTCACGTTCGAAAGATACGATTAGAGATAAAGGGAGAGAGAAAAGTTGAGAGCTATTGTTAGAGAGGATGGACATGCGTTTGGATCTACCTGACAATATATACATATATGCATAAAGAGAGAGAGAGAGAGAGAGAGAGAGAGAGAGAGAGAGAGAGAGAGAGAGAGAAAGAGNAGAGAGAGAGAGAGAGAGAGAGAGAGAGAGAGAGAAAGAGAATCGATCGATCGATCGCGAGAAGGACAATTTACTGGGTTATTATTCGCCGTTGAAACATTGGAACGCGTTTTGCATTCGATAGAATACAATATATCGAACGATATATATTGGATATAATATTGGCGTTTCGGTTGAAAAAAATTTTCTATATATATATATATATATACCGGATGAATCATTTTAAACAAGAGATCAGTTATTTTACATGCGATGTCAAGGAACAAACAACAAGATAAAACGTGCAAGAAGATGGAAGTATCTTTAGATTTTATTTCTTGTAATTTATTAATTTTTTTGTTTTTGTTCTTTTTTTTTTTCATTTGATTTGAGTAATGTTTTGTTTAATATATATATATAATATTTATGAAAAGTGAAGAAGATGCATTTTTTTCGAAAGTTGTCATTGAAATATCTCACTGTATAGATTCTCCAGAGGATGGTAGTGGGTAAAGGGTTGGGTGATGTGGGAGTAGAAGAGGATGCCACGATGAAAGCTTTCGATTTTTGTTCAAAGCGACAAATAGGCGACTCTCTCTCTCTCTCTCTCTCTCTCTCTCTCTCTCTCTATCTTTCTTTTTCTCTTTCTTTTTAAGTGGACTGGCTGAGGGCTCAGTGCTCTTGCTGCTTGATAGAGCACGAGAGCAGATATTATTCGAGTCGAACGTTATTTCACGTTGCATATGAAATGCAGCAAGGTTTATAAAAGAAGAGGAAAAAATATAACGGGTGGGGGGCGATGGGGGTGAGGTGGGTGGTTGGGGAAAGGTTGGAAGAAAAATCAGAGAGAGAAAAAGTACACGTCGAGTGATCGAAATTCATTGAAATAAAGTAAAAAATAAACATCAAACATTGAAGGATAAGTTTAATTTCGACGATTGAATAAAAATAGTAAATAATATGTTAAGACTAAAGGAACACCCAGTATAAGGAACGCAGACGGCTTTTGGGCCGTGGGCCCAAGCTGGGAGGCCAGCTGCTTCTCTCCAACGAAAAGTACAAGTCAGCTGTTTCCCATCATGGCACACGCCATGCCGTACGTTGTCGTGGTCGTCGTCGTTGTTGTCGTTGTTGTCGTACGCTGCGCCGTGTCCGTGATGACTCGATTTCGAATACGTCGTTGATAATATGTGTATATATATATATATATATATATATATATATATATGTATGGGAAAACATAAACGTATGGCCACACGTCCCTTACGTCAGACCAAGGGAACGCTAGTAATATGGGGTTTTATATAAAAATGAATTTGTAGTTGACGTAGAGGAAGGAATTTTGGTGAATTTCAAGAACGATGGGGGAAAGGAAAAACGTTTGAATTATTTTTCTGTAAAAATATTTTTTTTAAATTATGTTAATGTTGAATTATAAAAAAAATATATGCCAGTCTTGAATGTGTTAATTTAAAGTTCATGTTTTTTTCTTTTTTGTATAAAAATAATAGAATTTGTATTTCACACTAGAAAACCAAAATTACTTTCTTGCCAACCGAATAGTTTTGAGTTTTGGGTTTTGTGCTTTTGGGTTAGACACGTTGAAAGAAAAGTGGTAGTTTTGATTCTCATGTTTCGTCCTTTTCGTGGTCTATCTGCCGAACGAGAACCACTGCCCTTCGTATCCGCTTGCCCGGAACGAAATGGAACGTAACCGACGAGCCAAAAGACATTGAGAGTAAAGGAGAGGAGAGGAGAGAAGAGGAGAAGAGAGGAGAACAAGGTAGGGTAGGTTCGTTGCATGTAACGTCTCCTGCTCCTGAAGCAGGTGCCCCTTGTTGGTCGGTTGAACTTTCAGGGCCGTAACAATATTTACCTTCACATTTCTTCTTCTTCTTCTTCTTTTTTAACTCTTTTTGTTTATTGCACACATTGTCAGCTATTTCGTAACGCATTTCATTGAAATTTGGTATTTTATTTTATTTTAATAATTAATTCTTTCTTTCTTTGTCTCTCTCTCTCTCTCTCTCTCTCTCTCTTTGTAATATAAAATTGTTGAAGAAGACAAGTTCGTAAAGTTTTTTTTACGAGATAACATCGTTGATTATTATTAACTCGTTTTTTAGTTGAAGATGAGAAGAAGTTAAACGAGTACTTTCTCTCCGGACAGTTAAACAAACAATTCATAGAGGATCGTTGTCTCTCTTTGTTCTATCGACATTTGTCAATTTATTTTATTCGACAAGTCAAACGTACTTTATACGTTTTTTTATTACGTCTTTTATTAACGTACGTAACGTAATTTATTTAAAAAAAGACGAAATAAAAGTACATTTAAAAAAAACGTAAACGCGTAAATAATCGTTTTAAAAACGATGCAAATTATTTGGATATTATTTTCATTTTCATAGACAAAATTGTATCGATTTTCAATGCTTAGTGGTCGTGCACTACTATTTACATTTTGCACGTTCGTCTAATATCATTTCTCTTATTTTCTTTTCTATCTTTTTCTCCATTCGAACAAATATTGATGCATGTTGGTCGACGATGGTGATGTAGATAGAATTTACAAATATTTCTCGAAAGAAGAGATACAAAGAGAGAGAGAGAGAGAAAGAGAGATTGACGGGGGAAGAGGGGGGAATAGAAATCACAGATAAAAATAGAAAAAAGAAATAAATAGGAAAAGCAAGATGTATATATATATATATATTTGTAGTTTTTTTTTATATTTCATTTGCGATGTCTGATGCGTTCTCTTCTGTAGGGAAGACAAAAAAGGATTACGTTGCAAAGAAAAAGAAAAAAAACTAAAAATGGCTTAAGCAAGCCCTCCAATAAACTCTCAGAGAACGTCCTTCGAGACCTTTAACGAATTTATCGAACTCTCAGGATTCATTCGAGTGAGACTTTCGATTATTGGCCCCGAGCAATGATGGAATAAATATAGCGCGTGTTCCTTCAATTCTAAATTGAACAAATTTTATCGTCATAATATTTTTCTATTTTTAAGTTTTCGATTTAACTAAATATTACAATATTATTCATTGCATGTATTTATTGCAATATTATGAATTATTTAATTTAATATTAATTGCAATATTATTAATTATTTAATTTAATGATAATTGCAATATTAATTATTATTTAATTTTGTAATAATTGCAATGTTATTAATTATTTTAGTATTAATTGTAATATTATTAATTATTTAATTTAGTATCAATTGCAATATTATTAATTATTTAATTTAGTATAAATTGCAGTATTATTCATTATTTTATTTAATATTAATTGAAACATTAATTTAATTATTATTGCAATAATATTGCAATATTGCAATACTATTAAATATTGCAGTTAATTTCATATAGAATAGAATTCATGTCAAATATTGAAACTTTCAATATCTATTAATCGAAAATATCTCCGGAATTTGTGACTATCACTTTAAGCAAATAGAAAAATTCGTTTATTTATTTTAGTCGAGTCAACGAAAGATTTTTCAAGTTTTTCGAAACATAGAAGAATCAAAGGTTGAAACAGATAAAGAAAGGAAAGGTCGATCGGTTGTATTCTTCCTATTGCCTTTCCTATTTTTTCTAGACATTTTTCTAACACAATGTTAAGAGTGAGGAAGAGAAAAAGGCTCTCCTTTTCTCAACATTTCCTTTTACATTTTTCTTCTTCTTTTTATTTTATTTTATTTTATTTTTTTTTTATTTCTTTGTCCATGCATCCCCGACCATGTTTTTTTTCTTTCTTTCTTTCTTTAAGTTTAGTGAATTTAGGTATTATTAGGGACGGTTTTTCTAGTCATTTATCACTATGATTTCTGTTGAGCCTTTTCACATTGAACACTTTTAAAATGTTTGCCAAAGAGAAATCTAAAGAAACTACGAAACATCCATTCCTACTAACTAAATTAGTCACAGATTAATTGAATGATTCAATGGCGATTTAGACGAAAAAATATTCGACACTTAAAATTCAAATTGAAAAGAGATTTTACAAAAAAAAAAGAGAGAAAAGAAAATATGGGAAGAAAAGGCAGATAAGTCTTCCAAGGGATTTATATTCATGGAAATCCTTAAATAAGTCCCTTTTCGACTATTTATTTTGCCGAAGAAGCAGAAACATCGTTCGTTTTTTTTTCTTCTTCTTCTTCTTCTTATTGTAGGACAGAAGGAAAGGGTCTGTCTTTTGAATTATGGTTTTCTATGTGTGACGATGATCTACCTGATTTTGGAAAGTTCGAAGAAACCTTTTCTTTCAAAGTCTTGTAAAACTTAAGAAAAGAAAAGAAAAGAAATAGAAAATGGATAGAAAAAAAAAATAAAAAATAAAAAATAAAAAAAATAAAAAAAAAAAAAAAGAGAAGAGAAAACGAGGAAACTTAACGTTCGTAGAAAAACATTCGTCGATGTTGTGGAGATGGTCTGAGAGGTAAATTCTTTTCGAAAGGAAGAAAGGAAGGGACAGAGGGGGGTAGTAAATGGTGAACTTTGAAATTCTAAAACCTCTGTCTCCCTTTTCCCTGCCTTTTCCCTTCTCTCCCTTCTTTCTTTCCATCTATCCAGCAGTTCTATTTTCTGTTACCACCTTTATGGAAAAATTTTTCTCGCACACGATTGAATTTCATCGAGTAATCTTTTATTCATTATTTAATAACGTTACGTACACATATTAGACGTAAAGATAATTTACTTTCTGTTTTTCTATTATTTTTTCAACTATTAATCCTTTTCGGATGTATTCAATTTGAACATGGGTGTCTTATTGGTCGGAATTAATATATATATATATATATATATTTTTTGTTTGTTAAATAATAATTTTCGAATATAATTTTATATATAATTTTTAATATTTAATATTATTTTAAAGAATTAATTAATTTATATATATTAAATTATAATATATATATTATATTTATTATTATATTTAATTTAATTATTATATTAATTTATTTTTTTATATTAATATATATTAATATAATTATTATTTAATTAAATTATTAAAAAGGCTTTTGGTTGCTGAGAATGGACACGCATTCAAAAATGGTTAATTCAGTTTATTGATAAAAATTTGCTCGTAAGATGTGTCATAAGTCAATAGGATTTTCTAATTGTAACATTGAATCGGAATAAAGTAAGGAATAGTTTTATTGAATCATCCTGTAAATATGTATAAAGGGGTTAGCTTTTATCGATCCATGAGAAATGACGATGTACCGTAGGTTATGGCATGGAAGAAATGTTTCTAATCCCTTCTCTCTCTCTTTCTCTCTCTCTCTCTTTTTTCTTTCCCTCGGTAATTGGATACCGTTTTACGATGTTATTGAGATATCGAGCTGCTTTTTTAGAACGCTAGCAAGGGTTATTTGTCTCTCGTCTATTACGTAGGTTTATTGCGAGCCCTCCTCGTCGTAGTTCGTCTATTATAATCGATTTCTATGTTGAGTCTCTCGTCAAATAATCATTTTAATGAGTCCATTCGCGAATATAAAAAGTACAGATAAAGGATGATATAAATTAGTCTATATTATACCAGAGAGACAAACACAAATTTCTAATTTCATTTAATAGAAAATCTACGTGCTTTTGATAGATTAACTTAGAAACCCTTTCGCTATGGGCGTGTTTTCTTTAACGCTACTCATACTGCATGGGCTGCTAATACGTGCATCATCAAAACTTCACTTTATTTTTAAGTAATTTTGTTGCTGATATCAACACACTATCATTGGGAACGTTGTGAGCTGGACAGAAAAATAAAACAAGCATTAGCAAGTGTTTTACTGAAACTTAGCTTACGTTCTGCATAAAACGTATTAATATGCGACCCGCCAACCAGCGCCAGTCTGTTGAACGGGTCGAAATATTCGACCCACTGTTTATTGTGTTAACAATTTTTAATTGAAAGAAACAAAACTCTGAAATTACACGTCCATAATTGGATATTTGATGTGCTAGAACTGCATATGTTCGTCGGACTTTTATGGAGGGCCACTATAGTGGCCTGTAGTAGCGAATGGATTAATAGGAATGTTCAAACGTTGTTGTTATTTTCAATACGACTAATAATCGAAGAAAGAAAATATAAAGCAGTCTGAAAGTGAATTCGGACACCCGTTGCAATTCACCCCATGATTCTCGAGGGGGTGATATTTGAGGCAGTCTGGTATTACAGAATCGTAGAGAGGAGGACGAGGGGATAGTAATAGTAGTGGTGGAAGTGTCGGTGGTGATGGTGGTGATGGTGGTGATGGTGGTGGTTGGAACCCACCCTTGCGAAGTTGGATATAGCGTCGCGTCGACGAGTAGCAGGGACGCCCACGTCGGGACGCCCATGTCGCGTCGAGTCAGTATCTTCTCAACATATATATCTACTACTTGTATGTGCACGTAGACATTACATATATATATATATATTATCCTGAGGTATATATCGTTTCATGGTGACTTTCAGTTACTAACAGATCGTACGAGCATTTACATCGAAGTTCTCGTTGTGGACGACCGAGACCACTTAAAAAAAAAGACAGAGAGAGAGAGAGAGAAAGCGAAAGGATAAGGGTAGTGAAAATAGAAAGTATTTGGGGGAAAAAAAAGGAAAAAAAATATATATTAGAAGAAGGAATGAATCGTAAGGGAAGAAACGTGTTCAGTTGTGCGAAAGTGTAAGAACACGAGGAATTCGAAAAAGATAGATAAAGAGGGATATATAAGAGAGGAGGTTGTATGCTTGAGGAAGGAAGGTAGGGGGAGAGAAAAAGAGGAAAGGTATAATCTTGTATACGACTCCGGCGTGCCATTCAGTCTCGGATGAACAAAGGAAGGTTCCCTCGGTCGGCGAGGGTCGTTTCCGATCGACGAACCGTCGTCGTCGTCGTCGTAGTTGGTACCTCTTCGTTCGTCTTCGGCACACCTCGTACAGTACAGGCGCTTACGAACCGGTCAGTCATGTAGTAGCGGCCGAGCCGTGAGGAACAAAGGAACGTGTTTGAACGATCGACAAAAAATTATAATAGATAGATAGTTCCTAATCGTATCGAATATTTTTTTATCATTAATAAATCAGCTGCCTCTACATATCATAGTGACGAATATTATATTCTATTATTTTTCTTATTATCAGTATTATTGTATTTTCTATTTGCACTCGTCGTTGCATTCATCGAAAGATCCAGAGAGAAGAAGAAGAACAACAATAATAATAATAGTGTGAGAGGAGCTAGCTTGTACGTTTCATCCTTTTTCTATTTTGTACAAATCGAAAGAGAAAAGTCTATTCTTCTAGTGTGTTCTCTTTCCTTCTTTGTTTGTTTTTTTTTTTAAATATAGAATTTATCGAATTGAAGAGAGAGAGAGAGAGAGAGAGAGAGAGACAAAGACAAAGAGAGGGTGAAATACATAACATATATAAGATTTTGTCTCTCTCGTATCTGAGCATTTTTCGTAAATCGCGCGTGCGTGCGTGCGTGTATGCATGCGTAGTGCGTCGTCATTCCCTACGTGCGTGTAGAGTGTATTACTGCGCCCGACCGGCGACCTAACCTGACGACAGTAACAGCAGCAGCAGCAGCTACAGCTACAGCTACAGCTACGAACGACGACAAAGTTGGTGGTGGTGGAGGTGAAGGTGGTAGTGGTGGTGGTGGTGGTGGTAGTTCTGGTAGTAGTGGTGGGAGTGCTGACGGCCAACGAACGACGACTACGAGTACGAGAAGAGAGTACCAGTCGGTCGGTCGAACGTGTAACGTGTTAGAGAAGCTCTCACTCGTCTTCTCCTACATAAGAAAGAGAGAGAGAGAGAGAGAAAGAGAAAGACCAACGAAAAACAAGTAAATAATTCACCCTTACACGGATTACGTTATTTGTATATAATATATATATATATATTTATTAATATTATATATATATGCACACAACCGGCTTTATTAGTGCGTTGTTCACCACTCTTCCTAAGAAGTGAAAGTAAAGTTCTTCAACGAAGATAGAAATATATACATAGATTTGGAGAGAGAGAGAGAGAGAGAGAGAGAGAGAGAGAGAGAGAGAGAGGAGTAGCGTGAAGAGGGTGAAGGGACGACGAATGCAAAACGAGCCAATAATCCGGGCCCGCGTGACGTTTCAACTTGAGCGCGGAATTTGATATATTTTTGTGTGACTCCTTCACTCGTTTTTCTTCTTCCGAATATTTGTTGTTTTTTTTTTTTTCGTCATACTTATTTTTTCAGTTCATTTTTTGGTTTTATTTATTTTATTAATTATTGGTGTGATATGTGCTACAAGAACATAGTGAATAACAGTATTATTAACAAGAACAAGAAGAACAACAACAACAAAAACAAGAAGAACGACTACGACGATTATCGACTATAGAAAGATAGAGAGAGAGAAAAAAGCACAAAGGGATATATAACTTTTCTTCTTCGAGAGGGTGCATCGGGTGCATTGTTCTACTTCTTAGTTTTCTTGCCCTTTTCTCCATTCGTTGTTCTTACACACGGATTATCCTCGTTTTAACGGTGAGTGAGTTGTTCTCTAACACTTCCTATTTTCCTTTTTTTTTCTTTTTTTTTCTTTATTTCTAATTTACCAATCAGACCAAAATTGTATCGATTAACGTTTATCGAAAATACTTTTGTAATATTATTTTAAGATATTTTGTAATATTATTATTATTGTCAATTGAAAATGTAACTCGTGTGATACCTTTTTTTTTTTTCATAAGAGAAAAATATGTTAGAGAGAAAGAGAGAGTACACGCGTTATTAAAAAAGAACTTTTATTTTGGACTCGACCAAGAGAACAAACGGACCGAACAACTATCGAAGCTTCTTCCTCCTTCGGTTTCATTTGATAAAAGTCAACGAAAAATGTTGTTGAAAATTCTCGTTGAACGTGTTTCATAGTTTTTCTTTGATTTTTGTTTACGTTCGTTGTTGTGTTACTTTTCTTAGTGGAGATAAATAAAATAGTCTTGTTTGCGTGTTTTTACGTTTTAACGACGTGTATGTATATCTCTTCGATTTGGAGATTACGAAAACTCGAGAAACTGTTGCATGTTCAATTCATTTTCTCTCTCTCTCTCCTTTTTCTCTATGTTCTATATCTATTCTTTTCATATATGTTAGAAGTATAAAATATTCTTTGTTAATAGTTAAATTATTCTATTAATTTAATATATTATTTAACATATCCGATATCACATAGAATCATAATCGCTTTGCAATATGGTTGTAATATCAACGTCTATTAGTAATCACCTTTGAACGTTACCTTCATCCATTAATTAAACGTTTGTATGAACGTATTGCTAATTAATTGGATCAAGATAAAAAGAATCAAAGAAAGAGAAAGAGAGATGAAACAAGATATTAGTATTATCATACAAATTTGTTCATTCATTATATTATAACATTTAGTTTTGTTAATAACAAGTAGAATGATTTAAGTTGATTAATGTGGTCCATCATCAATGGTTGCAAAATTTTGCAGAAATGACGGATGTTTAAACTACTTTCTATGTAATCATGGTCTGTGTTCCCTTTGAAAAAACCTATTCCTATTTCTCTCTCTCTCTCTCTCTTTCTATCTGATTGTATGTGGATCGTATTCGTGTTGAACAGAAACGAGAGGTTAATTAGACGTCGTTCGAGGATACGGGACGTTTACCGGGTGTCGGTGACAGCGGTTAATTATTCAAAAGCCTGGGATACGTTTAAACTAAAACGCGCCTTGACACGTGCTCTAATCCGCGAAATTCGTTAACCACCAGCAGACACAGTAACAGGATATTACTCGAACCATTTTCTTTTTTTTTTTTGTCTATATGCGTTTCGAATGCAAATTTTATATTTCCATGTTCCTTACTCGTTTGATTTTTTTTCCCCTATCAATTTTTTTAGCCCGAATAGTGTTCCAATTATTGTATATAGGTTTTATTCGACCTTTCAATTCTCGGAAAATTGAGAATTCCAATTAGATTTGGTTGAAAATAAAAATGTAATATATTTCTTTGAAAAAGAATTTAATCGAATTCCCGTATCATTCTAATTTTTGCAACGAAATATCGAAGCATTCGAATGTAGCACACTATTCTATAAAAATAGTATCGTTCCTTTCATAATTTGGATTTGAAATGAATGACAAAGAGACAGATTGGTGGGGGTTTTGGAGAACAGTGGTTTTGCATTGTCATAGGATTTATCAACACGCATCCACACACGGGTAACCACATTTCACCAGGTTTGCAACTCTCTGCGGTCTTCACGAGCGACACCACCTCCATCATTGTCTCTTCCTCCTACACTTGAACGCCATTTGAAACATTTTCTCCTACGTTCATCATTTGAATCTCTCTCATCGACGAGAGAATCGTAGGTCGTCCGCAATAATTTCATCCCCCTCATTTTACGTTTTCGTTGCAATTCGACGGTGTACCAACGAATTATAAATTAAAGGAGAATAATTTGGTTCGTTAGGGGTGGGAAAATGGAAGGGGATAATTAATACACACGTTTATTAATGTTCAATTGATATTTTTATTTTATTTGCCTTTATTATTATTTTTTCAACTTCAAGAATAGTATCAAATTTTCTGATACTGTTTGGGTCCCCGGTAGTCAGTGGAAAAACAGTCGCATCGACTGACATGGGAAAATCGTGGCCGTTAGAAAAATAGACATTTCCAAGTCAACGACATTTCACAAATTAACTTTTAATCTTAATTGGTAGAAAAAAAGGAAAAAAAAAGAAAAAAAAAACAAGAAGAAGAATTAGACGATTATAACACGAGTTTAACTTTCCATGAAGTTTCATTTCCCTCTTTCTTTTTTCCTCCTCCCTACTCTTACAGTCAGTCATTCTTTTATAAGAGTTGCTCGAGACGACACGCTATTACTCGCATTGTCCCTCTTTGATCGTTTCACGACAAAGAACTCTCGGAACCATTAATCACTAGTTCTTCCTATATACGTACCTTAAGCCCCGTCTTTAACTAAACCCCATGAGATCGTCAAATTCCTAGGATGAACAACGAAATGAAACGAAACGAAAGGGGAGGGGATGGGATGGRATGATCTACATATTTTACATTACACATACATTAGTTAAAAGCATATTCGATAATTACAATGGTGGTTTAAATAGAACAAAAAATTGGATAAATGTGATGATAGTAGTTTTTCAATTGAAATACATTTTACTTTGCAATAATTAATCAACCTTTTGGAAGGAGATAGATAAGAAGACACTTTTAAGATTAACGTAGAAAATGTTGTTAGAAGAAAAGAAAGATAAAAGGAGAAAAGAGAAGAAGAAGAAGAAGAAAAGCAATAAAGATCATCGGCAGAGATCAAGAGGATTTTACGGATGAGAGATGAATTTATAGATGTTGCTGAGAGAAAGAGAAGTGGGAGGAGGAAGCTTATCTTTCGAATAAAACGAATCGAACGAGTTTTCACGCTTCTTCTAATCGATTTCTCTCTTCGATTACGTCTCTTTACATTCGTCTCATTCTATCTATTCACCTATCTGTCTATTTTTTGTTACTCTTTTTCTTTTAGGATAGTTAGGGCAACCCATTGATTGCCAACTACGAGATAGATATCTCGTAGTGTTGTGTTCTGCAAAAAAATAATTATTTATTGATCTTATCATTAATAACAAATAAATATACTATTATTGGGTTGGCAAGAGAATAATTTCGGTTTTCTTTCTTGTATAATATTATATATATCATCAGCTGTAGAATATAACACAATAAAGAGAGGAAAGACCGTGCTATATACCTTGACTAATGTAAGGTATATACAAGGGGGATGGGGGTGGGAGTGAGAAAGTACGCGTGAGTCATGGCCGATGACACGCGGAGAACTTACTCGGTCCTCTGTGAATGAAATGTCGAGGAGTAGATTCACGTTGACGTTTACGAGGAATTCTCTCGAGTATCCACGAATCGTTTCTAAACTATTTCTCATGCGAAAATAGAGACAAACAGATAGACAGACAGACAGTAGAGAGACCCAAATAGAAACTATTTTTTATCTATTGGGTTGGCAAGAAAGTAATATTTCGGTAGCATATATAAATAAATTTATATACTAGTAATTGCTATTAAAAATTTCCCCCTAAAAAAATCAAATAAATCAAAATTAATGATTCACTTTTTATAGCTCTGAAAATAAAACACAAAATATCTCAAAAATCCGTCGATCTATTGTACAAATCATTATTCAAGTAAATTAAGCTCGTTCGTTAAGGTTTAATCGTTGATGAAATGATTTGAATGAAGTATCAAAAACCTACAGGAGAAACGATCGTGCGAAAAATAGAAGAAATACGAAAGAGACTTTTCTAGAGTAGAAACACAAGGAGAGGGTCTCGTGGCATGTCCAATTAACGAGATTACCTTGCGCGAAACTCGTTTCAGTACCGATCACGCCTTATTTAGGTGTACGACGTGTGGACGCTCCTTAAGTAGCGAAAGTAAACGCCCTGTCGTCGTTTTATGTTAGTCGTCTTATGTTAATCGTCATTTTCTTAAACGAATATAAACAAAAAGATTAGTTTTTTCTAATTTGCAAGATGCTAGGAAAATTTGAAGCAATGCTTCTCTAATAGAACAGTCATAGAATGAAAGTTCAAGCAAAACGATGACATTCAAATGCATAGAATTGCATTGAACTATTATATGCAAATTACAATGCATTTATTAAATGGTCTTAAAAGTAATCAATTTGTCTTTGATAACTAAAAACATTTAATTATTAAACAAATTTTCACAATGCTAATTAACCAAGAACAAATTTCTTCATCATTTTCTAACACTTTTTGCCTTTAACTACTTTTTAAAAATTGTTCAATTTCCTATTTTAAAAAGTCCTTCGATTTTTCATTGACACCAACTAAATTTGAATGTACTACTCATCGAAGAAATTTTCATTACTTTTCGGTAGCCCCAAATATTAAGTAATTAATATTTTTATTTATTTATTTTTTTTTTTTTTTTTTTTTTTTTTTTTTTGATTTCTTCCGTCTACACATAAAAATTACACAATGAAATTTGCAAGGAAAATAATTACACGCGTGCGTCTCTCTAGCACGGATTAATTTCGTTCGCTGAGAATGATAGATATGGATATGTAGAGAGATAGGACAGGAAGGGAAGGGAAGGGAAGGGAAGGAAAGGGTAGGGTGGAAAAATGTGCATGCGTGTGTTCCTGTTTTGACCTCGACGAAAATCAACTTGTTTACCATCCTATGCGAAAATTCATCTGGCTGTTTTTATTTTTGATATAATACCTTTTTTTTTAATTTGGTATTTATATTTAACATTCAAACGAGTGAATCCTGTTTTTTTCATTTCGTTCTCTCTCTCTCTCTCTCTCTCTTGTTTTCACGAAAAAATCTCCGAAGAAATATTATTTTCATTCATTTTGAAATGTTAATTACTCCGAATGGATTCTCTCTTTTATTTATTTATTTTTTTTGTTGTTTCTTATTCAAAATTATATTTTATATTTTAAATAGGATTGAAGAAATTCTCATTTGAAATTCATAGAGTTTGATGAAAAAAAAAAAAAAAAATGTCGACGTAGAAATGCATATACTGAAAATTATCGTCATTATTATCATCATAATCATTGTCGATATCATTAAGTTCATCATAATCCTAATAAGCGTCATTGCAGACCGATTGTGAGTCATGTAACAAGAATAGTGTTACTTGTAATGCAGCTTCCCTCTCTTTCTGTTTTAAACTGGCTGTCACACCATGATGTCCGTCTTTCTCCTCTATCCGTGTGTTGCTGTCACTCCAAAGAAAGAGAGAGAAAGAGAGAGAGAGAGAGAGAGAGAGAGAGAGAGATCTCACGAGAGTGAAATGCCAGAGTGAAAGGGCATGTCTTCTCGTGCGTGCCGTTACGTCAGACCTTGTCGTGCCACTCATAACATCGTACGTGTTTTATCGAAGGGAACTATTGCAAAGGTTTCCTCGCCATTTTCGATCAAATTTTATCCTTATTAGGTTTTACCAAAGATTATATCCATTTTTTTGTTGTAGTTTTTTTTTTTTTTTATAAAAATCCTTTCATTTTTTTTTTCTTTTCTTTTATATCGTACAATAATGTTTGATTTGTATTACAATATTTGAACAACATTTGCTATAAACCGCTATAATATTTATTAAATAAAAAATATATATATATATATACAAATAATATAACATATAAATATAATTATAAAGTTGTATAATAGAGAAAGAATAGTGTAAAATATATGCACACATTATATCTATACATGTATGTGTTATTATACGTAGATTCGATTTTATGCGAATAATAGTATGCACGAGAGAGAGAGAGAGAGAGAGAGGGGGGGGGGAGATAGGGATAGAAAGAAAGAAAGATCGTTTCCGTGCGCGTGCTCTACATTAGCTATGTGACGTGTGTATAGGCAATTCGTCGGTTGTGAAAAGGTGAGATCGATATCACGCATGACTCGTCGTCGGTCTCTCTTTTTCTCTCTCCCTTTTCGTCTCTCCTTTCCTCTCTTGACGACGGTCTTTAACCTCCACCCGTTATATACACGTGCTATATATTCTTACACATCGCGTTATATATCAAGCTTTCATTTCAGAAACGACGCGACACCACGACAACGACGTATTGCTCCCAAGGGCGCCAAATAAACTTCATTCGAACTCTAATTTTTTTTTTTTTTTTTTGGTATATAAGGATGCACTTTTACTATGTGTAGTATGTGTATGTATGTGCATGTATGTGCATGTGTGATGTATATAATGTGACGTATCTTTTATAATGGAATGAGAATTATCATGGAAAACTTGATTAACCTTCGAGCTTTCGGTTTTAATATTCCTTTCTTTTCACTTTCATCGAATAATTATTTTGTATTTTGTATTTTGTATTTTTTTTTCTTTTCAAATAAATAATTGTATTTGTTTAGTATTGGTATGATAATTGCGTATGAAATGGGATTTTTAGAATGACGTTGAAAGCAGTGAACAGTAAAACGTTTGCCTCGTGTTGTTGTTGGGATCGATAAAGTGCGTCTTGCGTGGCACACTCATCTCCCTCTCTCTGTCTCTCTCATAAATCTTCAACCTTTTTTCTTCTACCTTTGTTTCTCTTGTACAAAATTTATGTTCAACACTTATGCTTGGATACTTCCGACACGTTTATCCTTAACACCTTTCATTCTTCTGGTAATATTAAAAAGTGAAAGTTAGTAGCGAATGTGCGAGGAAGAAGTTTCCGTAAGTTTGCAGAAATAGAAACATAGGTAGGAATTGTAAGAGGGAGATGAAAGAGAGAGTTAGAAGTAGAAGTAGAAATAGAAGTAGAAGTAGAAGTAGAAGTAGAAGTAGAAGTAGATAACGTTCTCTGTTACTCATCATAGGATAGAATGGCGACGAAAAAGTGGGTTGAGGACGATCTTCACGTGCTGTAATCGATTAATCATTTTGTTAATACTTCTTTTTTTTTCGTTTACTCTTATATATTATTTTATTTATAAGTATTAATCCTTTGAGTGTATGGACTCATATATGCGTTTGGTAAAAATTACCAGAGTGGTCTATCGACGCATATATGTGTTTCTTAATATTAATGTCAAATAATATGTAATGTTATATTAAAATGTTAATAATGTTTATATTAATTAAATTAAATTATATTCACAGAAATAACAACTTTAATTATTAAATTAATTTAATAATAATTTAATTATATAATTTAATTCATTATTATATAATTAAATTATTATTAAATTTATATTATATTATTATATAATTGTAAATATATAATATATATATATAATTATTAATATAAATATATATTAAATAATATATTATATTATTATTAATTAATTTTAATATTAATTAATATTATTTATTATATAATTATTATATTTTATAGTTATTTGATATTTTAGTTATTTATAATATATTAATATTTATATATATATAACAATTAATATAATATTAATATTAATTATATTTATATGTGGGATTTACCAGATTAATCGAACCGATAATCTTCCGCTTTAACCAATTGAACTATCCAGAGCTCATCTAATATTAATTATATATTTATTATATAGTAAATATTATATAACATTATATTATATATTTTTTAATTTTAATTTTTTATCTATTTTTTATATATTAATATTTAATATAAAATTAAATTATTATTATATTTTATATTTAAATTATTCCATTCCTAAGAAACATTTTAATTAAAATTCAGAGGGTTAATATAATGTTCTTTTTTAAAAAGTCTCCAATATCATAATGAACACACAACCCAATGGATATATGGTATATTTTATCAAATCGATTGTACAAATATTATGATACAGATAATTTATTTGTCGATTAAGAAGAATTTTTTTTTCAAATATATAAAGTAAATAGTTTGACAAGTCATAATGAAAGAAAACTTGTATTTCTCGATCTTGTATATATATATATATATACTCAGAGAGCAGATATGCGTTCGGCACGTTGCACACGAATCTTCTGAATGTCGAGAGGAGGTCCAGATGCAACCTTGGAATGCAAGCAAGAGAAAGAGAGAAAGATAAAGGCAAGGTTTAACAGCAGGCATCGTCTTTCGGTCGCTGACAGATTTCACTTCGTAGAAGTCTCGGCTTTTTCTTTCATCGAAAATGACTTCTCCCCCGCTGTTGCATACATGTTTATCAAACGTATACTTAGATTACCCCGTTTTCTTCTCTCTGATACGCTAGATAGGTTTTTATATATATATATATATATAATCGTTCGTTTGAAGTTCCAGAATAAAAAAAAAAAAAAATGTTTCAAATAATTTTTCGCTGACATTTTAGAGGATTAAAATAATTTATGTAAAATAATGTAAAAAGAAATTGCACATTTTTTCACAAGCATATGCAAAATGTTGTAAAATGTTTCTAATATTTATTTATTGTTGATAAGTATAATTAATAATTAATTTATAAATAGTATATATATATAGTCAATCTTTTTTTCATAATTGTCTGACATATTTCTCAGAATTCATTTGTAAATAAAGTGCACTGCGTCCAGTTGGTGTGTTTTTTTTTTTTAATTACAGTTCAGGTGTGCATCACTTCGATCGCGTAATCCTCATCGAATCCAGGCTACGTTTTCGACCTTCATGGTCCAATCCGTGGCCTTGGCACGCTTTCTCTCTCTCTCTCTCTCTCTCTCTCTATCTCTCTCTCTCTCTCTCTTTGTTTCATTGTCTTTCAATTCCTGTAAGAGAATAGTCGAGCATTCTCCTCTCATCCGCAAACTTTGACACGTCTTTGTATTCGAAGTGCTACACTTAAATCATCCTTTTTGTCTCGTACCAACATGATTAGAAAAGTAACCAACCGATTGATTCAGATGACGAGTCAGACTCATCTCACCGTGTAACTTCGTCCAAGTAAGGACTTCATCGGAAAATCTGTAATCTGAAAATGAGTAATCTGGAGAACACATATAGGAATGATAGAATGATAACGAAAGTAAACTTTCCATGGTGTTTTGCTGCTAGGAAATAAAGGAGTGGGGAGAGATACAGAGATAGATAGAGAGATAGATAGATAGATAGATAGAGAGAAATGCGGTCGAGTAATTTGCAGCTTCTAGAAGTTACTTCTATCTTCGAGCCTCTAGTATTACGTGCTATGATATTATTTATGAATCCTATGCGAAATGCTCGTCGAGGAAATACGTGATATGAAAAGAGATATATATTTTCCACGTGGAACAACCACCACCATCACCACCATCTTACCTTACGTATCTGTATAATTCCTATGTATAATATAGTATATTACATACATACATACATACATACATACATTTATTTATATTACTCATAAATCTTTTTGCGTTGAAATAACCAAAAATTTGTTAGTTACATTACAATCAGCTGTTTCTTTTTACCCAGTTTAGATGAAAAATGAATTTGCAACGTTTTACGCAGGTGCATCATCATTCCTGTATTTTTTGTTTTTTTTTGTTTATATTTTCTTTAATCTTGTCATAATTTTTTTTATTTTCTTTTTTCAAGAGAAGCGAATATAAAGCAAACCCTAAATTTACTCAACGCCAGCAGCGTCCTATGCTTCTCCAAAATTAGATATTCTACGAAGGGGCAATATGGTGTTCCTATTCTCTCTTTCTCTCTCTCTCTCTCTCTCTCTCTCTCTCTCTCTCTTTCATCTCGGTTTCTCTTAGAGTATCCAATCTATTCCACGATATTTACCTTGCGCAAATAATTAACAACGTGCTGCAAGTATTTACTCGTCGTGTACTCGTTTCATTATTCCTGCATCCCATTATCGATTTATCAAACTTGTACAAACGGTAGTCGGTTAAAAGTTAAATATATAAAGAGTGTATAATAAAATAAAAAAAAAAAAAATATAAATCTATGTAAAGATTAAATATTCTATACAGGAAATTGTTAATTCGATTAAACAACTTCTCCATAGAAATTTAGTGTTTTAACATTTTATTCAAAATGTAAGAACCATTATCACCAAAGTAATATTATTCTTATTACATTTGATTGAAATTCGGAGTTTTTATAATGAATGGTAATTTTGTTTATTTTACACAACGAGTATACACGTCAAACGCACCGTAGAGTAGAGATTTGGTACGACGTGTATACACGTCGATTGCACTTAACTGGTTAAACATTTTATCCAAAATGTAGTAACAGGTGCAATGTTATGTTTCAAAAGGATTGATTCAAAGTGAGAATATACATTTTATTTAGTTGTGTGTTGTAACGTTGGCTGCCTTGGTGGCTACTTTTCGAACGATCGACGTATCGACAGAAATGTCGATTTTGCGTTTTCCACATTCTCGGTATCTTCTGGTCGCTCGTTGTAATATGAAAGATAAGTATGTATGACCGATCGATAATCGAAGAGAGGGCTTTTATTTTATTATTTTATTTTTTTTTTTTTTTAATCCACTCGATATCGTATTCTCTTTCTCTTCTTATTTTTTTTTTTCTTGTATTTTATCCTTACTCTGTATTCTTTCATTATCTTATCTCCTTTATAGTTTATAATCCTTTATTTTATTATATATATATATATATATATATATTTTTTTTTAAATATTCTAATTGAAAAGAAAAATTGGGAAAGATGAATTGGGCCGTTTATTTTGAAAGTGGTGTCCTAACTCCATTAATGTTCGAATGCGTTTCAATGCAATTCAAAATATAATATTAAAATAATATATTTATAATATATTATATAATACAAATATAATATTATTATATAGTATTATATATTATTATTAAATATTAATTATTATATATTATTGTATAATATTATATATTACTAAAAATATAATATAAAAATAATATAATATTATATTAAAATAATATTATATTAAAATATAATAATAAAATAACTATATGTATAATATAATATTATTATATATTATTAAATACAAATTACAATATTAAATTATTACAATATTAAAATATAAATTTAATATTATTATTAAATATTAATTAGTATAACATATTAATAAAAATATAATATTAAAATAATAATTAAAAATATAGATATACTAACAAGTCATACTGCTTTAGTGTATCAAAAGGTGTTGAAGTTATATTTCCCATTAAAATAGTTCCAATAATATTCGAATTTTTTTTACCACAAATGGAATTAGGCTACTTTCTAAATAAACGGCTTAATTATATTACGAAAACGTGATCTCTCCTTTACTTTATTTCTCTCTCTCTTTCTCTCTCTCTCTCTTTGACTTTGTTATCACTTTTCTTTTTTTTTTTTTTTTTAAACAATGAGAGTAGGACAGAAAAATGGAATATATAAAATCGTGCGATTATTCGCATACGGTTACGCAGAATCCGGTAAATTTATCGCATATTATATCGCACCTTCCGTTAACACGATTCCTTTTTTCTTTTTTTTCTTCTTTTAATTTTTTTCTACATACCACATGTGTTGTGACTGTGTATGTAAATGTATATGCATGTATATATTTATTATTATATTATATATAGGCCACGCGGTGATAATGATTGCATTCATTGCGCGTTATCGTTGCGCGTATTTTCTTTGTTTATTTCATTCGTTACGAATTATTATTCGGTCTTTCTAAGTTGGCTTTTTCAATTTTATTAAAGGTGTTTGTTCATTGATTCAAAATCAATTACTCTTCCTCTTGACACTTTTTTTTTTAAGATAATTCAATTTCGATCGTAACAGATCCTTCAGATTAGGATAATATTCTCCTGAGGATATAATAAACATTTCTCGTAGATTTAAAAGTTATTCGACAAATTTAAAAAACGATCAATTCATCTTTTTTTTTTTTTTGACGTAAATTTCTTTTTTTTTGTTTTTTCTTTTAAGATTGTTAAATTACGAGTCTTGACACTTTGGATAATATCCAACTTGTATTTTCTAATTCTATTTATATTTGAAAGAGAGAGAGAGAGAGAGGGAGGGAGAGAGAATAGATCGGAAAATACACAAAGGATTCATATTTCGTATTCGTGGGTGGCTTCGATTCGTGGGATAGTCAAAGAAAGAAAGGAAGAAAGGAAGAAAGAAAGAAAGAGAGAGAGAGAGAGTGAGGAGGGGAAACAGGGAGAGATTATGCGGAAGGCCACAGAACACGCAAACGTCTCTTTCAGATTCAGTACACGCACTTCCGGTCTCTTTTTCTCCCACTCATAGAAACCTGTTTCGTTTCTTTTTATTTCTTTTTTTTATTTTTTATTTTTTTTTTTTTTTATGTTCTTTTTCTTCCTTACGTAACGTCGTTTCTCATTTTCTTTTTCACAAATCTACAAATTGTTAAATCGTATTAATTATTATAATAACATTAGAAAAAAGTATCGAGAATAAAAATACGCTTTAGAAAGTTTCTAATTTCAAGGATAAAATGCACACCCTTTACACTTCTTCTATGTCGAGTGTGACTCGACATCATCGGTTTTTACCTCAAAAGGAGGTTTTTACCTCAAATTGAAAATTACAAAATATAATTTTTAATGAAAATAAAATGGACATTTTATTGGACTCTTTGCTGCATAGAATTTCAGATAATAAAATAGCCCTATGTTGCATAGAGATATTTGATTAAGTTTTTAAATTAAAATTGTGGTATATTTTTTTTTTATTAATAAAGGTATTACATAATGTAATACATAAATAAAGAGTAAAATAACCCATTGCTTTGCTTAAATAAGACGAAATATGAGCATGTGTTGCAGCTATTGCAATAATATTTCGAGGTGGGACTAAAAACACGGTGGGTCCTACCGTGCATTACACGGTGTATCAAAAAGGTGGGACACTTTTAATCTTACCTTGTCCCATAGAGTTAATTTATTTCTACCTTTACGATATATATTTAAATTACTCAATTAAAGTAAATTTGAAATAAAATATTTCAACAAAAAAAGCATTGAAATTTGTTGAAAACGACATTGCAATATAATTCGGAGTGCAAAGGATTAATAGTTGGGATCATTATATCATCATCATCATCATCATTTACGAATGTTATAATAGACGTCTTATCGTTTGAGATGTTTGACTAATCGATAATCGAACGATAAAAACAATCAATTGAATTTAACTCAATGAAATTTTCATTGAAATAGATTTTTCTATGAAATATACGTAATAAAGTCAAGGTATTCAGAATTAGAACGTCTTTATCGTTTAGAAACAAAAAAAAAAAAAAACAAAAAAAAAAAGAAAAAAAAGAAACGAAATCGATTTATCTGATAAAACTTTCATTCGATTTGATGATTAAAATTAATTACATTGTCTTATTTTTTTTTTTTTAATAAGAAAAATCGAAACGCGCGTGTGTTGTGTTAATCGATATGTATTATTAAGTTAACAATTTTGAACGTCTTTAGTTAAAGAGATGTGATAGAGAGATAGTATAGTATAATATATAGTATATTATAGTACAGTATAGTATAGTATAGCACAGAATAGTATATACTTCCGATCGAGCGTCCAATTACAATCTAATCTAGGCTGTTGACGACGCCGTTGGGTCACGTATGCTAGCTTAATCGAATTCTGATAGAGGATACACACGCGGTGTTTCATGCCACTCTAACCTCCGCGAGTTAGCGAGCAAGATTAGGGTAGGAACGTTAACGCTAGTTCGAACATCGATCCTCTCATATTCCCCCTCAAAACCTCCCCACACCCCCTATCCTCTCCTCTTCTACAAATTCTACCTACTTGTTTAAGCCTACATTACTTCAACATTATTAGAACATTACTTGGAGTTACATGCATAAATGAACATATCCAAATATATACGTATGGTGTATACCTTTCTCTATTTGTGTTTGCGTGTGTTCGAATTTACGATTGTATGTGTTACGATTTAATTCATGTAAATACGTAAGTGAACGTATAAAAATATATACCTATGGTGTATTTCTTTTTCTATTTGTATTTGCGTGCGTTCTTATCTACGATTATATGGGTTACGATTACATGCATATAAAATACATTAATAAACGTATAAAAATATATATGTATATGATGTATCCCTTTCTCTGTTTATACGCACGTGCATTCACATCTATGATTGTATGCGTTAAATCTCCGTTTATCTTGTATGTAAGTGTCTATCAATTTGTTAGATCCTATGGATTCTATAGGATTTCCAGTTGTTATCGATGCAAACTACTGTTTCACATTGTTGCATGTCAGACTCCATTTAGGTATAATACGCTTGAAGAAAATGATCCTTTGTATCCATTAGTTTGTGGTCCAAATTCTCTCTCTCTAGTCTCTTCTCGATGACCTATCTATCTATGTATCTATCTATCTATCTATCTAGATATCTGTATCTCTCTCTTGTATTTATCGTGACCTCCTATAGTTCGTTCTCCCTCTCTCTCTCTCTCCTATTTTGCATGATTCGAGTTCCTTCGTTCACTTGGTTATCCGCACGCATTTCTGCTGTATGCATTAGAAAGTAATAAACGGTTGTTTGATTAGCATATGTCACTGTCATTATCATCATTATCATCATCATCATCATCATTATTATCATTATTATTCTTACTATTATTTGTGTGTTTTTTTTTTACTTGTTCATGTTTTGTTTCCCTATTAATTAATAGAGAAAATGAATATATACATTAGAATGAAGTTAAAATAAATAACATATGGTTATGTTATAAATATGTTACATGTTAGTAAGAATTATAGAACATATAGAGAGAAAATGACGTAGAAAGAGAGGAATGTTTGTTGACCATTTCCGGTTTTGAACGAAGGTTTCGTGCGGTTTTTCGTGAGAACCAACTTACGTGGAAACGGAAAGGTGTCGGAGAAAGGTGGGTAGGAGAATTTAAAAATAGGGGACGTTGGTTGAACAATGTTTTGATCGACATCTTTCTTTAAATAGTTTTTTTTTCTTTTTTCTTTTTTCTTTTTCCAATTAAAATCATAATCTTTAGTTATATCATATATAACACGTATAATAAGAAAAATTGTATATTGCATTATTCATCGACTTATTAAATTGCTCTTTTTATTTTTATATATATATATATATATATTTATGAAATGGTGTCGGCTTACGTGTAATATCAATTTATTCAATTCCTTTTTTTTTTTTTACTTTTATTGCATTTCTTTGCATTTCTTTGCTCACGTGCTAGTTGCACGTGAACGTACGTACAAACGTATTACATACGCGTTATCTCAAAATGGAAAAAGGGAAACTTTGCAAGAACATTCGTCGTGTAAAGTAAATATATATATATTGGTACCACTGTGTATATTGCGTGAGTAAGAATCAAGCCTCACCTGCCTTTCTCTTTCCACCTCCCATCTCGCACCCCCTCCTTTTTCCTTTATTAACAAGAAACGAAGGAGTTAAGTTAATTCTGTAAAATCATTTCCGTTTTTTTTTTTTTATTGTTATTGTTGTTTCATTTGAATACAGTTGTCAATTTTTGGGATATTTGAATTTTGATAAACTCGGTTGAAAGTCTTTTATCGGAATGTTTGAATATTATTCGTATCACGTAAATATTCGAATCGTTATTTTCTAACGTGTCACGTTTAACCTTTTTTTTTTTTTTTTGAGTCTTAGAGACAATAAAGATTTTACTTGAGAAAAGAAAAAGAAACATAAAATTTTCATGTTCTACCAGAATACGCTTGAACCTACGATAGAAAGATGGGTTTCAAGTTTTCCTATGGAATATACACAAGTCTCTTTCCGTATGCATGTGTGTTTGTAAAGGTAACCAAAGATAGGATAGGATAAAAAAAAAATAAAAGGTAACAGAGGTAGAAGATCTGGTAAAAAAAAAAAAGTCGACTTCAAAGCGTTGCATGTTCCAATCTCGCGTTAATTAACGAAGGATTAAACTGGACGAGAAATGTTCAGTAATATCCTGCAATAGATTAATCATCATCTAGTAAAAGTTTCTATGTGTGCTGCGAACAGGTTGAAAAAAGGATAATAATTAATAAAAAAAAAAAGAGATAACAGAAAGAAAGAAAGATATTAATAATATTAATCGTATTATCTGTAAAGAAGATTTTTGTGTGTGTAGAAATTTCATTTAAGTCTTTTCGAACGTATTCAATTTGGATATGGGTGTTGTAGTGGTCCAAATTAATTTGTATTTAATTAATTATATATATATATATATATATATATAATCGTTTTAATAAATTTTAATAAATACATTTACTTCAATTCGGATATATATAATATAATATAATAATATAAAATATAATAAATTATAATTTAATATATAATAATTTAATATATAATAATATAATAATTTAATAAATATAATAATTTAGTATATAATAATATAATAATTTATTATATAATAATATAAAATTTAATAATATAATATATAAAACTAGCACGGTTTTTTGTGTGGTGACTGAGATTAGACATACAAAGGATTAAGTTCCTTATTATTATACAAAACATTAAACAAATTATAATTTACTTATTGTTAATTGACACGTAAGAAAAAAAAAGAAGTATGGCTAATTTGGATTTGGTACGAGAGAAATAATATCATGGTCGTGGTGTTATCGAGACAGGAAGTTGAAGACGTTGGTCGGTTGGTAGTTTGATGAGGGATACATAGAGATACATATACACATAAAACGTTTCTATATACAAAGAGAATATACATAGAAAATGTTGGTGTGTCGTTAGAACCGTGGAACGCGCCCATAGGTGTGGCGCTATCGCGATTATCTTTCTCTCTCTCTCTCTCTCTCTCTTTCTCTCTCTTTCTCTCTCTTTTTCTCTCTTTCTCTTTCTCTTCCTTTTGAACCGGTTAGCTCTATCGAAAATGATAAAGGAAATTCTGTGAAAGTGATAAGAGCACTCTCTGACACCCTGCTGCTATTACTAGTACAACGACTATTACCCTATCCCTTTCCCCTAGAATTCTCTCTTTACGTGTATTACTAAAAAAGAGAGAGAGAGAGAAAGAGAAAGAGAGAGAGAGAGAGAGAGAGAGATAGGTCAAGAGGTCACTGCTTTCGTCGTGGGAATGTCTTCCAACCAACGATATAAATGTCGTCGTCATTTTCTTATCGTTTTTCACGAGGGATTTAATGAAATAGTCGTAGTCGTCATTGTCGTCATTGTCGTCGTCGTCGTCGTCACTTTTCTGGAAGCTCACTTTAACGTGAAAAGATAAACGTAAAAAAGAATGAGAGAGAAAAATGATTGCAATGGTTCTGTTCGTTCGTTCGTCTTTACAACGATGAGAGTTTAAATGTCTCTTAACTTCTTTTCGTCAGTTTGTTTTCCTGTTCAACGAATAGAATTGCTAAAGTTATATTAAAAATAATCAAAAAATCTTTTTATAGGTTTGACTCTTTATGGTTCTTTTTTTTTTTTCTTATCGCAATTTGTATATTGTATTTTGAAAAAATGTTTTATTTCCATAGACGAAAAATTGAACACCGGTGTTTGTCAAAATGGACAGAACTTTTCGGTAGACCTGTTATATATATATAGAAGTCTTTTTAATGGAAAGAATATAATCGATTTAATATTGAAAAATAAAAATAAGAAGAAGAAGAAGAAGAAGAAGATTATTTTTTAACTGTGAGATAGGTGAACAACATCCAACACAGTGTCAAACATCGCTCGACTTGTTTGTCGTATGAATTTAATGTTACGTTTACAAGAACGAAAGAAAGATGGAGATGTTGATAGGGGAGGTTCGGGGGGGAGGAGGAGATAGATGAGAAAAGGTTTATGCATATTCATGTAATCACCAGACACAAACGTGATAGTGTAGTGATGGTTCTGATGACCATAGTCGATCGAATGAAATTAAAATGAGCCTTTAACTGACACTTCCAACAGTGTCACGAATTTCTGATCGTTCTCGTAATAATCTTGTTATTTTTTTTTTTAAAGATCACTCGCTTAATTTAACGTAGATTTTTTTATTTTTTTATAAAAAAAGGAAGTTCCAGATTACTTAAAAAAAAAAAAAATATATATATATACGCGTATTTGATATTTGTATGAAATTATAAACATTCCACGTTTATTTTTATTTTTTATTTTTTTATTCGTGATTACATTATTTTTATTATTATTATTATTATATTATGTATAAACCTCTATTATTATTTATATTATTATTATTATTACATATATCGGTAAGAAAATAACGATTAAAGTTGAATAAATTTGTATAACATTTATATTTCTTTTTTTTTTTTTAATTTCTATATTCTACATTTATTTATTTACTTTATTTTCTTTTTATTTGAAAAAAAAAAAAATGAAGATGATTTGATCAAAAAATTTGATCGCAGAAAGGTTCGTTTGAATGATACGATATCTTAATCGTATCCGGTCGTTAAACTTGACACGCGTCAAGGTCGGCTTTATGACGTTTCTCTTCTCTTCTCTTCTCTTCTCTTCTGCTCTCTCTCTCTTTCTCTTTTTAGTTTGAGAAGAAAGAAAGAGATAGAGAAACGTCGTACGTTCTAAACGAGAGGGAAAAAGGTAGGAAGGGGAAGATCCTTCGTAAAAAGGACGACATATGGACCGGATGTAGAGCAAAGTACGGTGATAACTCGGACCTTGGGAAACCCTTCAGATACATAACCCACTTCTTACCTTTTATTTATTTTTTTTTTATTTTTTTATTCGTTTCAATTCTTTAACACTTTGTTGAACGGTCCCAAGTTAACTCGTGTTTGTGTGGCCGAACGTTGTTGACCACTGGTCACGAGTTAACTCGTGCTATTTAAAAGTAAAATGCAGTGAAAATAAATATTGCAAATAATAACAGATTTTTTTTTGTACTATTGTTATATTATTTATCATACGAAGAAGAATATATTTAATGTCTAATAATAAGGTAAAATTTATTAAAAATTCGCCATGTCACCATATACGGTGACGGGTATGCTTCCTTGGGGGGCTTCATCACCGCATACGGTGACGCTCTTCTTGTTGAAGTTGTAGGATTTTTAGTTGGATTTTATATTTTATTATTTTCGATAAATAAAATATGATAATATAATATAACAATAATATTCGGGTCGCATTGTTGATATTTCTACTTATCGTTTCTTTACGTTACAACGCGCCGACAGTCGAATTTGGGGCCTGGCGAGAAACTCAACCGAAACAGGCTGGGCGACGAACGTGTTAAGTTGAAACGATTTAAAAAAATAAACAACGAATAACGAGTTTTATTTTTCTTCTTCTTCTTTGTGCAATTCAACGTAAATATAATATTAGAAAATATTTATGCATATGTCGATGTAAATGTAATGTAGTTTTTATATAAAAATACGATAACAATGTGATAAGAAAGAGAACTTGATGTAAGATAAGAAAAAAAAAATGTACACGCGATTTTATTTAAATATAATTAGAGGTTTCAATTGTGTATAACATTTGTATTTTATCTAATCTACTAACACTTTTTAAAAATCATTAGTCATTTCTATATTTAGTGCTTATGAATGAGAACCATCATGATGAATTTTAAATGAACAGTGGTTTCGATCAAAAGCGTGTTCTTTTTTTTTTTTTAGTTTTTGAAAGGTTGCTTTGGTTTTTTTTTTTTTTTAAGGATTCTACTACGATTGATTCGCTTTTACAGTTTAGCCTTTTTTTCTATTTTTCTTCTTCTTCTTTCCCTTTCTCCTGCAAACTAACTGTTACTACTACGTACACTAATACCTACACTAATACACATTTTGCACACCTGCGCTGAGCTGGGTTACGTCCTTGACTCACTTTCCGTCGACGCCATTTTTGAATTCCACACTGTGGAACGAATTCTCCTTGCTGTTCCTTTTCGCTTATCCTTTTCTCTCTCTCTCTCTCTCTCTCTATGATTTTAGCAAATTTTTTTTGTAAACAAAATACATTATATACCATTGGATATAATACTTCATCTTTAGTATTATTCATAAAATACAGATATCATTTTAATCTCATTTTAATCTCATTTTAATCTCATTTTTTTCTTTTTACTTTTATTTATTTAATCGAACATTGTTAACAACAATTTATATATGGACTATTTATTTTGAAGATGGTGAAAGACCACTTTCTCTTGTTTCGAGAAAATTAAAGTTTAGCATATTTGTTCATTAAAAAATTTAGGCAAATTGTATGAAATACTGTCAATGTTTCTAATAATTTATTAATATATAATAATTTTGTTATATAAATTTGTTTAATGCTGTAATTTGACCTTTATAACAAATATAATTCTATGTGAATAATAATAATCTTTCATCTTTATTGCTTTTTTACTCTACTCGAATTAACGTAGCTTTCTTTTACTAATTTTCTCGTTTCCTGATCATAGTAGTAATTGTCAAACAAACAAATTAATTAATCGGTCAAAGACAAGATACATTGTTAAACTCAATTATTATTTTATATTATTTTATTATTTAAAGAAAACAAAGTAAAATAAGAAAGAGATAGAGAGAGAGAGAGAGAGAGAGAGAGAGTGAGAGAGGAAGGAAAATACTCGACCTAATTCGTTTGATTCAACGTATCACGGATTTTGGGGAAAACACATAACGTTTCAATACCTGGTGATCATGGAATATATATCGTAGCAATACATTCACATAAACCAATACAAATTTCCAAAGGTATATATATATATACGTAATAGAAACGTGGGAGAGTCCGTGTGTACTACAAATTTGTTTCTCAGTTAGGATAATAATGACTATTTTGAATTAATATAGATCGACAGAACGTGTTAGGGGTGGTTTTCGCATATTAATGATTCGTCATTTATATATGGGTTTGTGTGGTCTATGTGTTTGTGTGTAGGTGTGTGTGTTGCAAACCGTTTGGCACAAATTGACACGAAATAATAATTATAATAACAATTAATAATATAAATTGAAATTTAATATGTAGAAAATGTATGAGAAAAGAGAGAGAGAGAGAGAGCAAAAGGTAAAAGAATAAAAAAAAGAGATGTTTTTATGTTAATTGAAATCTAATTATGAAAAGGTCATTTCAATAATCTTGCTCAATGATTATTTCAAAATGATAATGATTTTCATACGATTGACCTAATTTTATATTTGATTTAGGTACGATTATATTAGTTTCTACGTTCAAAGGTAAACTTGCAAATAGAGAGAGACAGAGAGAGAGAGAGTTTATATTGAATAAATACAATTATAATAATATTATTTTATATTATTTATATCGAAATGATAAATTATTACAAAACTGATTTTTATGTTTTCTTTTTTCTTTTTTTACATTTGACCTAATTTGATATATTATTTCATTTACATAGTTTCAATTTCATGGATTTGTGAAGAATTTAAAAGTAAACTTTCCTTAGTTACTTTCTTATATAAGCAAAAAGCAAGTAAGCAAGTAAGCAAGCACGCCGATTGGTCGATCATTGATTTCGTAACATTTTGTAAGTAGAAAGAGTGGAAATGGTCGGATAGAAAAGGGGAAGAGATCGTTGTTTGTTTAATCGATAAACGAATGTCAGTTTTAACCAAAAATATTGAGGTTGGCAAGAAAGTAATTTCGGTTTTCTTTCTTGCCAACCCAATAATATTATATATATTTATATTATATTATTTTATTATTTATATTAGTTTATAATTTTATATTTTATTAATAATTATATATTTAATTATATTTAATATATTAATTTACTTATTACCGAAATTATTTTCTTCCCAATTCAATAGATGCTTCTTTTACGGTGTTCCTGCAACATTTCAAACTATTACACCCCATACTACCCCTTTTGTTGCTTTCAATTTGATAAGGACAAAATTTGATAAAAAGGTGCATGATATTTCCATTTGTTTTTGGTCGTTTATGCATTTTAATTTTTAATCGAAATATTGATAATACTCTTTAGTATTATAATTAATCAAAATAAAACTGTATTTTGTATTGTTTTTTACGCGAATGTGTATCGTAAAATGTATTTATGGAATTTAACGAGAACGTCTGTGGTAAATGTGTTATACATGTTTATGTATGTATGTATTATAAAAACGTCTAAGCTTTCTCTCCTTCTCTCTCATGTTTTTTCTCTCTTTTCTCTGATGTGGTTGTGTACGGTGACCGCATTGGTGTCAGTTACGCCGGAAACTTCGGTTCGCTGCTCGTTTCCGGTTATCCAAAGGGAACCACCAACGATAGGAACTTGCGTATGTTGCAAAATACGTCTTTCCTTTGGCTTCTCATCCATAGCCAAACCATGGGTTGTTTTGCTTCATTGTTTCATTTACCTTATCTACGTTTCATCTATGTTTAACAATAATATTATATTTAATAACCCTTTACGTGGAATTACTTTTCTCCTAGAATTCTTAGAAAAACATAATTCAATAATTTAATGTTACAATTGAAATAGGAATCGTTGTAGATTGAATTGGAGAAATTATTTTAAGTGCAAAGTGTTAACACACACTATCGGCAAGTCAGATATTTTTACTTGTTACACAGACTGGCACTGGTCGGCGGGTCGCGTATTAATACGTTTTATGCAGAACTTAAGCTAAGTTTCAGTAAAACACTTACTAATGCTTGTTTTTTTTTTTTTTCATTGTCACTAATTTTTTAACAGGAATAATGTTTTTCGTTATTTTTTTTCTTGTAAAGTCTGACCAGTGTTTAGTTTTAAATTTATGAATTTTTAAGAAAGTCTAATAATTTGATGAAATGTGCTATTTTGACACTGCAAGTTTCGTGCTTTACAAAGAGTAGCATCAAATTCAGTTTTGATTGATTTTGATAACATTAAATTTAAGTTTTCTACATTTTCGAAATAGTATTTGATAGCTATTTTTGAAATTTCATTATAAATCCTAATATTAGATGTGAAGATATAACATGTTTTTCTAAAAAATTATATTTGTTTGTTTATTATTGCATTTCGTTTTCGAGTCATTTGCTTTTAGTATTTTATTGATCGTTTCTAATTTCTAATATTTATTGACGTGTAAATAATAAATATATTTTGTTTTTATTTATTTGTTCTTTTTTTTTTTTAAACAATTCGTGTTAATTTCTTGCGTCTCATTCGATGCGGAAAATTAACTTTGTAATATCTTTTAAGACATTTTAAATGCTAACAATAATAACGTTTGTTTTTTCCTTGTATATTTTAATGACTCAAACGAGGAAACAAAAAATGTTCAGAAAATTATAAAAACATATAATCAAAAATATATATATATTTTTTTTTTTTGGGTAGTAAAAAAAATTAAAATTAAATATTGAAAGAGAGATATTATTTCTTTTCTTTTTTTCTTTTTCTTTTTGAAATATCTAACAAAATATTTTTATTACTGATTCAAGATAAATTAGCAACTTTATTATGATTATTATTTCTTTTTTTATTATCTAAGAGAGGAAGTAAAGATATATTACGTCAGATATATGTATATATATATATTTATATTCGCTGACTATGCTTCTAACGTAAAAGATAATGTTCTTTATAAATACATCAGTCAGTAATTACAAAAGCATTTTAAAACAATATAATTCCATTTTCCTTTTAAAAATATTACATTGTCTTATATACTTACAATATATAAGTCGTTTATTTTGTAAGTGGCCTAACTCCACTTTGTGATAAGAAAACTCATATTATTCACTTGTATAATAATTGTTACTATTTTTATAGGAATTATAAATTGAACACCCTTAAATACACTTAAGAAGTTAGTATTTATATTTTTAATTTTATCTAGTATTTATATCTATTATTTTAATATTATATTTTGAATTGCATTGAAACGCATTCGAACATAAATGAAATTAGGCCACTTACAAAATAAACGTCTCATATATTCAAGTAATACGACAAAACAATGTAAAATGGACATAAATTTTCAACTTTACAAGATTTTACATCAACGTTGTTTTAATTAACAAATTGTTATTTATATCGCATTTATTTAAATGTAGATTTAACTTGAAACAAAAAAACGTGACCAAAATTACAAAATAATTAGTGCGAAGAAAAAAAGGAAAGCAAGAGAGAGTGTTGGAATAAAAGTGAAGAAAAAAAAAAAAAGAAAAAAAGATTGATGTTCTCTAACACCTCTTTGTAGTAATTGCACGAAGCTTTTTTCTTTGGAAAGAGGAACTCTCCTCCTATTCGCCCTCTCGCCCTCTCTTGCCCCTTTTACCACTACTTTCTTCGAATATTATTCGCGTTTATAGCCATAAAGGCGTTTTTCCTCTTAACGTTCACGACGAAAGTAGAAAGAACTCATCTTCCAAAAAAAAAAGGGATGAAAAATCTTTGATAAAAATATTCAAAAAATATATCACACATTTTATACACACACACACACACACACACAGAGACACACATTTTTACTTGTTAAATAATTGTACTAATGAACATATTTTCTTTCTGATTTCAGGTAAGTTTTGAGGATACTTTTAAAACCAGAATTAACCAGACGTGAAATTAGTAAGCTTTGATTTTTGATTGTATCAATGTATTCATTTATTAATCCATTTCAGAGATATTAAATTTAGAAATGGGTGTGGAAGTTGTTGGAATTAATTTAATTATATTTATTAATAATATAATTTAAATATATACTAATTATTTATTATATATTTATATTATTATATATTTATTTTATATATTAAATATATATTAATTAAATATATTATTATATTAATAATATTATTTAATATATTTAAAATATTTTTAATATATTTTTTATTATTATTATATTAAAATATATTTATTATTTTTATTAATAATATAATTTAATATATATTTAAAATATTTTCAATATATTTTATTATTATTTTATTATATTATATTTTTATTATTATTATATTACTATATTAATAATTTAAAATATATTTAATATACTTAATAATAATATTCGTCACGGTTTCTTGAGTGGTGACTGTGAGTAGACATACGTCCAAAAAGGTTTTAATATATAAAAATAATTGTACTATCAAACCTTACACATAAGTTTTTGTCAGTTTATGTTAAAGAATGAACATTCTTACGTGCTCTTTAATCACCGTAGGGCAGGTCAGTGCACCTGGTAAAGATTTGACTAGCTTACTTGACACGCCATTTAATCGTCTCCTCCGGCATATTATACCTAGTTCACACACGCACACGTATTTAGAAATATTTCTTCCTATCTCTTTCTCTTTCTCTCTTAACACATGAAACATGTTATAGTACATGAATGCAGTTTTAAGTTTATATATCAAACAGAAAAAGATAGACGAAAGATACTTTGTATAAGATAATGTTACAATAGAAAAAAAAGAGACCAAACAGTTGAAACGATTAATCTCAAATTAGTGGTGTCCCTTATCGTTAAAGGGATACTTTACAATATTCTTTATAATGATTATTAATTATCCCTTTTTTTCTTTTTTTTATTCCCTTCTTATGTCAATTAGTAGTAGTCTATTTCTCTTTGTCGTTCATTCGCGATGACCGAGAAAATTTTCGACCCGTGAGAACGACGATCCGCAGGGTTATTCTGGTTCGTAGCATCCAGTAAACAGGTGGTTTTTTATAATATTTTTTTTTATTTTTTTTTTTTATATATCTTTCTTCTTCATTTTTTGTATTTTTAACCACATTAGATTTACATCTTATTAAAAATGAACGTTGTTTAATCGTTATTATTCTTCGATCTTTATTATTATTTCTTTAATTATTTATTTTCGTTGTTATCGAGTTCAATGAGAGATATAAAAATAATATTCATTTCTTCTTCTTCTTCTTCTTCTTCGGGTCTTTTTTTATTTATTTATTTTTTTTAATATGGTTTTTTTTCCTACGATGTATTAACCAGTAGAAAGAAAGTCGATGAGTTTGACGGACATTAACCGACTAGCAAATAGAAGATGGAGAAGGGTGACTCCATCGATGCTGAAACTAAATGCAAAAAAAATTGGGGTGGAAGATATTTTCCCTTCGTTGATACGCGTGAGCAAACCTTTCGCTATATATATACATACAGGATAATTATGTACACATATATACGTATGTGTTTCTCTAGCTTAATAGTGCTGCTGTACTTTTTTTAGTGTTCTTTTCAATATTTCTTTTTTGTTTGAAAAGTTGTATCGGTTATTCGGCAGTATATTTTATCATGAACAATATCGATAATTTTTTTTTTTTTTACATTTTTTTATTATATATATATAGATATAGATATAGATATATTTTTCTTTCTTTAGTTTTATCGATATTACATGAAATTTGTTAACGTACAAAAAAAGGTTTATACAAACGAAGTGTATTAAAAAGATAAACTCTTAAGCTCAACACAACGGTATACTTGCTCAAGTAAGAAAAGAAAAGAGATGAAATTGTAAAGAAAAGGGTAAAACTTTGTTCAAAGAAGAAAGCTATTTGAATTTTTCTAGACGGTAGCAGAGAGAAAGAGAGAAAGAGAGTAGACTGCAACAAAAGTCATAAATTTCGAAGTAATCTGGATTTTAGATTAGCCTTGGTACTCGGCTTACTAACGACGCTCCTAACTCTCCTTTTACTTCCACACGTTCCTCCTTCTACTTCTACTTCTTCTTCTTCTTCTTCTTCTTCTTCTTCTTCTTCTTCTTTTTATTTTTCTTCTTATTCTTTCCCCGACTCGATGGAAGATGGCTCGTGAAACCTTCGTCTACTATTTTCTTTTTCAACCTTTTGCATTCTTTGAACGAGACTCGAGAGAAAACGCGCCATAGTCTTCTTCTCCTACTTCGACTGATCCACCTACGCGATTATTTCCACCATTTTTCTTTTATTTATTATCGATATTTTTATTTTAACGAGAATATATATATATATATAAAAAATAAATATTATATAATTATATTATTTATTAATATATATTAATATATTTATTATATATTTATATATTATAATATTATTATGTATAATATAAAATATTAATATATTTATAATATATATTATATTAAATATAAAAAGATAAAGAGATAGAGATAAATATATTAAAAATAGTAAGAAGAAGATATTATAAAATATATTATATATAATAAATATTATATATTATATATTATATTACATTTTTTGTAAATAGATGAACACAATCTTATTGAAAACTCTAGGAAAAGTGTACTGTAGTTTGTTTTCTTTTTATTCTATAAAGAATTTAATTCAAGATTCGTTTGATCAATTATTTGAGTCACATTATGTTAAATCAAAATTAACTGTAAACGAATTAAAAAAATAATTATTGTTCAAAGGGTTAATAATAAAATTGCATATATATATATATATATATATATATATTATAGACAATCGATAAAAGTTTAATTTTAGCGAAATATCGGAACGATGAGCATCGCAGGGTTCGATAAACGAGTTATTATGGGAACAGGTTACATTCAATGTATTAACGTCCCAGTATAATATGTGTTTCCTTATTTACTATATGTAAGCTTTTACCTGTAAATATATGAATGCATTTTTACGAGATGGGTTGTTGCATTAACTCGGAGATATATACAAGCTTGCTTGCATTAGAGATTTATCGAGTATCTCGAAGAAACTTACGAGATAGAAAGAAAGACGGAGACAAAGATGAAAAAATGTAAGATAAAAGTCTTCTGTTTCCTTTTTCACCCTTTTCACCCTTTTCACCCTTTCCTATCTTTCTATTGATTTTTGTTTTCTTTTTTTTTTTTTTATTACACATTCTCTTTCATATTATTCTTTTTCTCTTACAAACTTTCTTTACATTATTTATACATTTTTTATATATATATATGTTACATTATAAAAGTAAATAATTGAAACTTGAAATACTGCAAAATACCAAAATCAAAGTTGATTAAGAACAATTAAATGAATAATTATTATTCAAAAGGGTTAATAATAAAATTGTATCTCTCTGACTCTCTATTTCTGTGTGTGTGTGTATGCGTTCTTCAAAAAGACGAGTTAAATTCTCGAAATTGTAAGATATTCGTTGAACGAACGGAAGTCTTTCGTCGAAGTGGTAGCTCCATTCGAGCAAAAGGAAACACGAGACATTCCAGACACGTTTTACGCTTTAATGTATTGAATATGATTGTGAGAGAAGAAATATATATATATATATATACGTTTAAATATGTTTAGGAGAGACACTGACGTATACAGATATTCATTGAGATGTATAAAAACATGGGCACAAATTCTTGAGACGACGAGTTCGGACAATGCTCGTCGCTGTTCATAAAGCCAAGAACTACGCTTCGTTTATTAACTTTGATCGTAAAACGCCTTCGTAGAATATACTTCTCTCACAATATGGTGCGATTAAGAGTTCACGTTACTTTATTGTAAGCGACGAGAAGATAATAATCAACGTTTGCATTTTATTTCTTTCAACTTAAATAATATTAGTTTGGGTTTAAAGTAATCCATTATTTTGTCGCTAGACGAACATATCAATATCTTGTAAAATATTAATGAAACAATTTGAAACTTATGCTTGTTAGAAAGGTAACATTTAGAGCTAACAAAAATTCCTTTACTGTTTTTTCTTTGGTCCATTCAGTTGTGAGTTACGGGGTCTCAAAAATGGAAGTCAACGAAGATAGAATTGAGGGAAAATGAAATTCATTTTGTTTGTCAGTGTTAAACGAGGAGACATTAATTATTGAAAAAAATTTATGATGTTACTTCCAACTGAAATAAAACTTACCATATAATGTTCATTTTTTAACATTCTTTTACATTATTAGCTAAATAAATAAAGATTTATACACAAAACTAGAATAGTTATTGGTTCAGTTATGCTCTTTTATTGTAGTTCTCAGGAGATACTTGATTAGTCGTACAAATGGAGCCCTAAGGTCGCTCGAAATACTACTAATCTTCTTTCCGGTATGTGCTAGTCTTTCTCATACTCTCCTCTTATTTAGTTTCCTTGCACCGTGACATATACCGGTGCTTCGTGCAACGTTTAATCTCGACCGGAGTGTATTTCTATCGTAAATAACGTAGTAGAGTCGGCTTATTGGATTCGAGCCTTGTTACGTTAAACAAGCAGCAAACTACAGGGAGAAGAGAGAGAGAGAGAAAGAGAACACATGAGACAAAGTTACGCCTCGGTGTTACGAGTTTCCTGATATAAGCTTTACTATGATATAACAAGAGAGAGAGAGAGAGAGAGAGAGAGAGAGAGAGCTTTCGCTGTTAGTTTATACTTCGACATTTTCTAATATCATTTCTAAATAATATTCAATGTAAAATTTGCATACCTCTTGCAAATTTATTCGACACATAAGAAACGACTTTCGATTTTACACCAATCGATTTGTTGCTTATCATAAATTTCGCCATTTTGAATATTTCTTAAAAAAACTAGACTCGTAATGGGGGTGGGGCTGGGTGGTAGGGAAATGTAATAGAACTTCAAGTAGACCTGTTATTTTTCTTCAACTTTCTTCTTTTTTACTTTTTTTTTCTTTTCTCTTTTTTTCTTTTATTCTTTTTTCTAATCTAACAGTAATGAGAAGAACTTCATCATTTCTGGTTCGCGTGTTCCTTTTTAAACGCGACATCATTGTCTCGCGTGACACGAAACAAAGTTGCGAATGGTTGCTTAGAACCGCGTGCGGCGCCGAACACGTCGACAGGGGGGCCGCCCTTTTATATGAAGAATATATATAAAAGAGAGAAGGGATGATGAAAAAGAAAGAAACGTCGTACTACTACTACTATTACTACTACTATTACACGGGGTGAATACTTGTTAATAATTCAAAATTTTGTCAGGGAGAAAACAACGCGTTTTCTTATATTATTTCCCCTTATGTTTCCTCCTTTGTTTTGAAAAAAGAAAAAAATAATAATAATAAAAAAAAAAAGAATGTAATCGTAGTTACGTTGATGATAATGACTTACATTAGTAGAGAAAGTGTAAAAGAAAGAAGGAATTAAAGTCTGTTGTAAGAAAAGGAAAGAGGAAGATCCTTTTTTCTATTACATGAAACGTGAAAAGTCACGCAATTTACGGGTCGACGTTCGAACGGGGGTTAAAAGGAAAGGTTGTAATTACTAAAAGACACGTATCACGTCGAAGAAGGGGATGGGAAAGGGGGATAGAAAGAAAGAAAGGAAAATACGCCCTAGAATTTAATTATCGTTCGCGATTCTTAAAACAGAGAAATGATCGTTACCGAGAAAAGCTTCTTCGCTTGTTTCCTAGCAAACGCTTTGGATAATTATACGTTTTCCAAGCAGGTGTTTGTTATATCAGTAAAACGAACATAAGAATTACATTTTTCAATTATTTTCATTATTAAAGTTTATGTTGATGATATAGTTCATTTACATAGAATTTATTTATTCGCGATTATTTTTTGTTTTGTTTTGTTTTAAATAATTAAATGAGTCGTTTATTTGGAAAGTGGTCTTATTTCATTTGTGGTAATAAAACGCATATTATTCATTTAATAAAAAATTGCCACTATTTTAATAGCAATTATAAATTGAATATCTTTAAATATAATTAAGCAGTTGGTATTTATATTTTTAATTATATCTATTATTTATATCTATTATTTTAATATTATATTTATATTAATATATAATAAATATATTATAATATTAATAAATATAATATAATATTAATAAATATTAATATATTATTTATTAATATTATATTTATATTAATATATAATAATATATAATAATATTATATTTATATTTTAATATTTTATTTGGAATTGCATTGAAACGCAAACCCTTCATCAATATATCTCGATTCAAACATAAATAAAGTTAGATTATATTTTCTAAATAAACAGCTCATTTATTCGCAATTATTAATTTATAATAATAAATTAATAAAAATCAGGCGAAATAGTATGAGAACATTCGTAAAAATGACAATAAAGATATGTAAAACGAATTATTACGAATTTTGTCCACACTCGTGTTATCTATTCTAATTTATACTTTAACTATTTTTTCATCGTTATTTTATCTTTTTTTTTTTTTTTAAATAATTAATACGTATCCGCATCAATAAATAAAAAGAAACCATCGTGATCGTAAATTCTAAATGAATTACGCGATTGTATAAAACGATCATTTCATTTACTTAATAATTAAGGTAACATACACACGCACACACATAAATTCTATGATAATTTCTTCGAGATAATGTTTCTTTAAATTGTTTTTTCGTATAAATAATTCTTTTACTCTCAACACTGTGTCTTGTTGTACAAATCGATAAAAGTTAAATTGACTTGGCTGCAAACACTGATCGGTGAGAAAGGCAAAGTACCGGAAACGAGATTCAGCAATCGTGTTCGTGTATCAAGTGGCAATAATCGAAAGTCAAATCGTAGAAGGATGTACTTACTTGTCATCGACAATCCGATTATTTATTTTCGTATCAGTTTCCTTTTTAAGTTAGAGTCTGTGTTCAACAGGATATCCTTTAATTAATTATTTCTTTTTTATTTTTTTTTTTTTTAAATACACAATCGTCAAAGTCTAACCAAAATTTAAAATAAAGTCCATTGACGTTTCTATCGATGAACAATAATAATAAAATGCATTAAAATTTTCGTGAAATTATTCGAAGCTACGATAAATCCAATCGGTTAAAAATGCAAATATTGTTCTGGGAAATTAAAAATAGTTTTTTCTTTTTTTTTTTTTTTTTGATCGTTCGATCGGTTGGTTTTTGTGTTTAGTTTGGTTGGTTGTCGTTGTGGTTGTCGCATCGACGCATTGCGGCAGAGAGTTTCTTTCTTCAACTTCTGCAACGCGGATGAACATGTAAGAGAAGAAAACTACTCGAGAGGGGTTGATTGGGAAACATATCACGATCGAGGATTCTTAACCCTCCTTCATGGACCAAATTTTGTTTTTCAATCCAAAAAGAAATTGGAGGAAACGAAAAATCAACAATTATAAACATTTATATGTAAATAAACAAAAAATTTGGTGTTTAACTCTTTCGCATCGGACGGGATATAACACACTGGTTGAAAAGTCTTGTCAAGTTCAACGTCACTTGAAAGTAACACGAGCCCATAGAGGGTTAACTTGAATCAAGTGTCAGAGATTTCATAAATATTTTTAAAAAGTTAATATTTCTACTATTTCAAATCTCAAATGAAAATATCCTAGTGGCACAAAATATTGAAAAATATTAAATACTGGTGTATTTAATATTAAAAAGAGATATTCAATGTCTTTTTGACATTTAAAAATTAATATTAAATTTATATTATTTCATTTTAGATTATATATTTATTTGATATTTTATTTTATATTATATATTTACAAAATTAATATTAAATTATTAAATATTTTATTTAATTATAATTATTTAAATTAATAATCTTATAATTAAATTAAAAGATACTAATTGTTCATTGTTTCCAATTAGAAATACAACGAATCTATTAATCGTTTTACATTACTAAAGTATCTTTAGAAAACATTTTCATGAGTATCATTTTGATATTAAAATTTATTCATTTTGAAATCTAATAAAATTTTTTTATTTACAATTAAAAAGAACAAAAAAAAAAGAAGGGAATTATTTAAAAATAATAATCTCGCAGCGTAATTTCATTATTTTGTGAAACAATTTAGTTCGTTGTTGGTTACTTTGTTTTTTTTTTTGTTTTATTTGTACGAAATGAAATAATATTAAAAATAAAAAATAAAAATTAAAAAAAAGAAAAATTGGGTTTTCTATTCATCGCACTGGGGGCGACTATATTTCGCGAAAAGTGGCCGTTGCAAAAAGGACGTTGTAAAAAGGAACATTGTAAATGAAAGAGAGGAGAGAACTCAGGTGTACGGCCACGTACCTCCGGCTATTATCCGCTACGGAATAATTAAAAAATATTGGTCGCTTCTCGTCGTTTGGAGAGGACGGAAAATTATAAAGCTGCACATAACGCAAGTTTCTTCTTTCTTTCTTTCTTTCTTTCTTTCTTTTTTTTCTTTTTGTATTTATTTTTTGTCCGTTTTTCTATGCTTACCACCAGAGCCAGAGCCTAGGTCAGAGCTTTATCAGAAACGGTAGCAGCCATTATTCTTGAGTCTTTTGCTTTTCTTTCATCCCTTTTTTTTATTTATTCTTTTCTCTCTCTCTCTCTTCTCGCTCTCTCTTCTCGCTTTTAAGAAAAGAAAAAAATAAAGTGTAACATACATACATACATACATACATACTAACACTACTATCTTACACTTTTTTTCTCTTGTTCCAACTATTTTTCAAGGATAGAAAACTATCAGGCAATTTTTGCTTAAATTAACTCGGAAATTTAATGAAGACAATTTTTCGTTCTTACAATGTTAAAACGTTTTTTTTTTTAATTTTTTTTTTCTTTTTCTTTTTTCTTCTTCTAAGAACTGAGATAGAAAGAAGATAAATAGTTGAAGAAGAAATAGCTCAAAAGAACGTGATAGAAAAAGAATATGTAAGTAGATGTATAAAAGATGGATAAAGGTACTAGGCACGAACACGAACAATGTATAAAACGACGGGTAAAGGCCTCGATAATTTAGATAAATTGAAAATAGGGAAAGAAATAAAAAAAAAGAAAAAATAAAAAAAAAAGTAGAGTAATCTCTGTTCTAATTTCTACCCTTGTTGGAAATGGTGGTCACCAAAAATTTGTCTAACTTTGTTAACATAAGTTTGAGAACTCTCGTTTAGAGAATTGACTTTTCCATGAAATATCTCTCTCTCTCTCTCTCTCTCTCTCTCTCTCTTTCTCTTTACCACTTTACACGAGTCAACGTCAAATTCAACTCGATTCTTGACACGTAAAACGATTAATCAATTTGTCTAATTTCTCATTGAAAATGATGCAATTAGTATCTTTTAATTTAATTAATAATATTAATCATTTAAATTATTAATTTTAATCAAATATAATATATTTACAAATTTAATATTAATTTTGTATGGAAAGTAATAAAATAAATTGAATATACAATATAAAATAAAATTAAATCAATATATAATATAATATAAAATAATATAAGTGTTTTAATATTAACACAAATTAAATATAATACAATAAAATAAAAAATAAAAATAAAACAAATATAAACTAATAATTAGATATTTATAAATTATTTCAATTATTTCTTAATTTAAATATATAATTTTAATTAAGTATAATATTTACAAATTTAACATTAATTTAGTATATAAATTAAAATAAAATAAACATATAATATAAAAAAGAAAAAATTACAACAAATATAAAAAAACAATAATATAAATATTTATAAATTATTTAAATATTTAATTATAATAATATTAATTTAAATAATTAGGGTATCTTTGTCTCTTTTGTTTCATATCATTTCCAATGAAATATATAAATAAAAATGCTTTCAAAGTATTTTCCTTTTAATTTGTTCCATTTATTGTGCTGAGAATTTTTCTCGCCTAGAATTTTCTCGTGAAAAAAAAATAAATTAAAAAAGACATTTTTTATGGAAGAGAATAGAATTTTCTTTCTTTTTTTTTTTTTTTATTCTTTTTTTTTTATGTAATATTTTACGACAGGTAAAAAGCATAAAACGTATGCGACATATAAGCTCGTTTGAGTTATATCGTTCGGTATATTGCAACATGAAATTTTCATTCCGCGTTTATGCTACCCAAGAAGGAAGGAAGGAAGGAAGGGTAGTTTCGATTTTGAAAGAGTCGTGTTCGATCCAGTAAGCTTCGTTGCCGAACTTAATTTTCAAAAGTCCCAAGCTGTAAATATCTCCAAAAGATTTATCGTCGAACGATGTTAAACCTCGGATGGTTTTGCTCGGTTGCACCAAATTTTCCCCAAGTTCGTCTAAAAATTACCCTAATCTCGCGAAATGATGAAAATTCAAGAGAGAGAGAGAGAAGAGAAAAAAACCAGAGAGAGAGAGAGAGAGAGAAGAAATAAAAAGAGTAAAGGATAAATTAAACAGAGAGAAATGGTAGAAGATAAATTTCTTGAAAATCAAATAAAGTTAAATGGCATCCTCACTTCTAACAGCTACTGTACCAATCTTCCATTACTCTCGTTGTAATTACTGCGCTAAATTGCAATTCTGTGCTTTAGGACCAACGTTCTAAAATTCGTTTTGAACTTAAACCCCTTCTCCTATAAAATCATACATTTATTTGACTCTTTTTTTTTTGCTTAATCCCTTGAGTACTAAATTATTTAAAAATTTTTTATTGCATATATGTATAATGAATTTCATTTGTTATTATATGGATTAATATGTAAAAATAATAGATTTTATTTGCAATATATTTATATATTGGTGATATATAAATATTATTTGGAATATTATATTTATTATATATTTGGTATATATATATATAATATATTATATAATATTATTTGTGGAATATATTTATATTGGTGATATAAATATATATTTATTTGCAACAACACTTCAATTACAAAATATAAATAAATATATAAATGAAACAAAAAAAAAGGCTTCTTAAATTGAGATGACGAGTCTCCCTCATCAAATGTATCCAAAGAGTTAAATTAACATATTTCATATCTTTCAAAAATATTATGTTAAAGACTACATAAAATAATACATTTTTTTTTCTATTATTTGTTTTTTGATTTATGCTTTATATATTCTGTTCCGTAATACAGTTTTTTTTTTTTTTTTAAAGATAAATATCTAGTAGTCAACATAGGCACGCGAAAGAAAACTCCATTTCCTCTTGTTCCTCCAAACTTTGCGCTTATCTCGATGGCGACACAACGAGCGTTTCGAAGATGGGGTAGCCGTTAAAGTAAAAAAATAAATAAAAAAAAAAAAAGAAAAAAAAGATAAGACCATTTTCTCACTCGATAAATTCCTCCTCTTTCTAATGTAAACATGTATTATATATAAGAATAACGGATAGGTAGTGTGAGAAAGACAGAGAATAATCGTTTTCAATATTCAAAGATCATTCTTAGGATAATGCAAATGACAGTGACATTTTTCATACGAATAAAGTCTTCATTTTAGCATTATCGATCAAACGATACAAGTGTTGACACTTCTTGTATGCTATATCTATCATCAGATGAAAAAAAATGTTGGGTTGGCAACTGAGTCATTGCGGATTTTCTTTTACACGTAATTCCATTTTTTGATAGTAAAGAGCAGAAATTTGATGATACAAAAATGGAGGACAGTACCTAATTGAATAAATAACACATAGGTTGAAAAGTAGGCCTAACAAAGAAAACATAGATATTTTTAAAGAGCATCACAATCATTCCAGCGTCGCTCTAACATTTCAATACCACTTTTGTAGAACAATTTATCTTTTGCCTCAAAAATAGTCCTGAATGCAATAAAACTAGCGCCATTTATGTGTGAGGCCCGGAACTTTTTAGCCCATGTGTTATATTTATATTTTTAAGCAAAAATTTGCAATGTTTATTCTTATTTAACCCTTTGCACACTCATTTGCAATTTTTAACACGACGTTTCATTCAGCAACTCCAGGTCATTTTGACTATGACCACTTGTAACTTTTGTTTTTTTCGTGTTTTACGCTACAGATAGAAATACGATTGAAAGAAATAGATCAAGCTTGGTCACAAAACCAATCACACACACTAAACGTGTGCCGAAATATTTTCTTACCTGTATAAAGATACAATGTTGCCTGTAGATGCCAGCAATGGAGCTTTCAACTTAAATATCGATGGAGGAGTGCAAAGGGTTAAAATTCGCAATAACTTAGTTGCTAACCTAATAATTCTATTTTTTTGTTTCCAAAGCTATTTTACTTATAAAGAAGCTTGTTATATAAGGCAGCTATTTTACTTACCAACATTTTTAAATTTATAAGAAGAAAAAAAAGTAACATCTAGTTTGGGGAATAAAAATGTGATTATCTTTTTACTAATATCGCAATATAAAATCTTTCCGTAATACAACGTACAAAATGAGGAAAATATTTGTCGAAAGCTAAATAGAAAGAGAGAAAGATATATATATGTATATATATATCGTTTTATTAATAAGGAAGTTCTCCGTTCTGTTCGTAAACAGGAAGAGAGTCGACAAAGTATGGTCGTTGAACGCGAGAAGCATAATTTTCAAATACTAGCTATTATTTCACTCGTTCGTTCATCTTTCTCGTCGTCGTCACGCTTTTTACGGAATGAAACGAGAAAGAGAGAGAAAGAGAGAGAGAGAGAGAGAGAGAGAGAGAAATAGAAAGATAGATAGACACCGTGAGAAACGAGCTCCTCTGAGGAATCGCATTACAATTGGCTAATTAAACTTTGCAGTAGACGTATGCTAATCGACTTAATAAGCGTAACACAAGGCAAAGTACGGCTGCAAGCTATAAATCATATGCTATAATACTTGCGGTATTTATGTATATGTATCTATATATATATATATAGAGAGAGAGAGGTATACGTATATTATATTATGTTTCAACATAAATCGTTCGATTAGTGATCGAGATTAGAAACAATTAATATCAGCAGTTTCTTTGGAAAATGTTGAGACACTACTTTATGACACTTATTACTTTGATAAGATAATATAATGATATGTGTTTTTTTTTTTTTCATATCATTTCCATATGAACATTTAATAAGGAAATTGATTTCATCTTCATTAAAAGGGAGATTAAAATATCTGTGAATATTAACTTTTAACATTGGAGGTTTTTTTTTTCACTTTCACAACCCTTCGTAATGCTGGACTTTGTAATTTTTCTTTAATGTTATTATTAATCGACAAAAAAAGTAAATAATTGCGTGAGAAAGATAATTAATTATTTATTAAATATACATTTGATTAATATTATATAATATTATTAATTTATTATATAATTTTATTAAATTTATTATATAATATAATTAATATTATTTTATTATTATTATTTTTATTAATTATTTATTAAATATAAATTTGATTAATATTATTAATACCTTTTTATATATATATTAATATTATTTAATTATTACTATTAATTATTTATTAAATTATATAAATTCTTTTATATATTTAATTATATTCGAGAGTTGTTGAAAGTATTTTTTTCTTTCTTCTTTTTTCGAAGATAACACAAATGGGGGAGAAATAGTGAAAAATAAGAAGGAGTAGAAATATATGAAGAAGAGGAAAGGTAGACGACATAGTAAAGGGGGAAGGTAAAGGTGAAAGGTGGGGAAGAAGCGTTATTGATTCGCCGACGACGACGACGACGACACGGGAAAGTTAACTGGGGTTCACTTCCTGTGACACCCTCCTATCAGAGAGTCTCAGCACCTCACATTATCCTCCCTCGTTTCCTCGACAGGATGCTTCTCGTGTATCCTTCTATCCTTGTCCTTATATACCCACTTGCCGCACCTTTTTTCTTTTCTTTTTCTTCTTCTTTTTTTTTTTTTTCTCCAACGTGTTCTGGATAAAATCGAACGTCTTTGATGACGAACACCAAACAGTATAAAGACTTTAACAACAATGTACCACCCCCACCCCCACCCCTTATATCAAAGTATATCCAATTTCCACTTTCATTGGCAAACTATGACAAAAAAAAAATTAAACAAATATCTTATTGCAATTAATGCAATAATTTTCATGTTATTGTTGTTGTTGTTGTTTTTTTTTTTCTTTTTCTTTTCTAACAAAAACAAATTCATCAAATGAAATATTTTCATTTGAAAGTTGTTGTGAAATTTTGAAATGATTTCGCTGGACTTGAAAGTAAAACTCGGATCGTTAAAGCTTTCTACTCGTGCCACAGGTGTGTGCTTTTCGTCGATGCCACTTGGAAAGCCCTTCGACGGAAGTTGTCGTTTTCTCCGTCCTATATAAGCTCCAGTTTTCTCTCACAGTCAGCTGTATAACTCCAAGTGTGTCCTATATATATGTATATAACACCCTTTTGTGTTGAAGAAAATGAGCAGATTTTTTTTTTTTTTTNTTTTTTTTTTTTTTCAATGATTCGCATATGTTTCTTCTTACACGCCTAATGAACTTTTTATACCCTTTGTTTCATTTTTTTTTTTTTTTTTTTATAAAATGATCAAATTTGTTGTCGAATTAATTGATTTATTTTTTGAAAAGAATAATAATTTTTGTGATATTAAATAATTAAATATGAAATGTTTGATTTTAATGTGAAAATAATACGAGTAATTAAACATTTCATAGTTAATAACCCAATATATGTTTCAAATGTTTATTGGTTACACTAAAGAAAGATAAAAGTATCTTATATGAGAAACAATCTTCGAGATAATTTTCGTAAGGAACGATATAATTACTTGATAAGTCTTAATTGAAATCCTACTTAAGTAAAGCACTCTACATTCGTTTCTGAAATTGTTAACTTCCGTTCTTCTCCCTATCGTTTCCTGTCCATTCGTTAATGTCTCTCCCGCTGACATCTTCGAACCGAACTCTTAAAGACCGTTCATTATTTTTTATCATCTTACAGATAATATATTTCAGATTTATCTAAATAATAAAATAGAATAATAAAATTCAAAAATATAGATTTAACTATTAATTAGGGAAACATCAACTGTAGTAGCACAAAATATTGAATATGTGTGTGTATTTAATATTAACATAATTGAGACCGCTGACGTGACATTTACGTCATTTAAAATTTTAAAAATTTAATAAAAATAAATTTATATATATATATATTAAATGTATATTTATATTTTAATTATAATTATAAATAAATTAAAAATTATATTTATATATAAATTTATATTTAGTTATTGCAATATAATATTTAAAGAATTATATTTTATTATTTAAATTTATATTTAAAGAATTATAATAATATAATAAAATACAATTACTTAAATATTATATTACAAATAACTAAATATACATTTATATATTAATATAATTTTTAATATATAAATTAATTAAATAATTCATTATTTTTTTAATACTCAGTATTCAATATTTTTCAATATTTTTTGCTACTAAGGAATTTAATAGTATTTTAATTTATTCTATATATCGATTCTATGATAATCATTTTGTTGTTGTTGTTGTTGTTCTATTCATTTCCAAGACAAAATGTTTATAAGTGTCGCATTACGTAACCAAAGAAGATTTTAGTGGAAATTTCGTCGAGAAAGATTCTAAAATAATAAAACAACAAAAAATGTATTATGATACTTACAAAACTATAAGAGAATGAAAGATAGTAGTGTGCGAATCATATGACCCACACCCACATTACGAATTTAACGAGCCATCGTACGATGCTCGCTTAACGATGATTCATGACAGAGTCTCTTGGTCAAATGCTGCTTGAACTTTTTATTCTTTTATCTTTTTTCCATCTTCTTTATACAACCTTAATTATATATATATATTTATTCTATTTTATATTATTTGTCAAATATTACTAATTTATTTATAAAAAAAAACATCGTTGTGCATTTTCTTGTACATACCAAACGCATGGCATTAATAATTGAGTCATTTATTCTGAAAGTGGCCTAAGCCCATTTATGTTTAAATCGAGATTATATTGAAGCCCTTTTCATAAAGTTTTTTTCCCTCCCCCTTTCCTCTCTTCTCTCTCTCTCTCTCTCTCCCTCTCTCTCCTTCTCTTGTTTGAAAGACGACAGAAAACAGTTTGGTAGACTGAAATTTACCTCGTCTGCCGTCTCGTAACACTCGACTCAACTTTTTTTTCCTCTTCGATGCTCTTGAAAAGTCGTAGTTGTAAACATTGAGAGAGAGTGAGAGAGAGAGAGTAAGGAGGGGGAGGGGGAGAGGGAGAGAAAGAGGGAGTCGCGGTTTGAAAACAAAGGTGAGCTCAGTCTACGTAGTTTCGCTTTGGGATTTAGTACAGACCGATAGTCCTGTCTGACTCCACCTTTTCTTTCTATTCTATTCTTTCTTTTTTACCCCTTTTTTTTTAATCTCCACTTGGTTTCTTTTTTTTTCTTTTTCTTTGTCAGTTTTGTTCTTTTTTTTAACTTGTTTGTCAACGACAAACGCATTCCGAATTGTTTCGCATGGAATTAAATGCTCCAGACAGACTGACGTCTATTACAAAACTGCATAATTAATGTACTTTGCAATTATTAAAAGATTAACTTATTGCAAATTATTAATCATTATACATATATGCATAAATTATTCTACTTAGAATATATATTTTGTAAGTGTGTTATTATTATAAATATATAATATATAATATATATATATATAATAAAAATAAAATAATAAATAATCGATAAATAATTAAAAAAAAAGGTACGTAATTAAAAAGAGAATTCCCCGGTTAACAGTTTAAATAAATTCCAAGTGTTTTATTACAAAATAAGCAACATCTAATAATTTTCTAAATGTAAAAGAACAAAATTGGAGAATGTTAATTCATATAAGACAACCCTTTAACCCTCCCCCTTCTCTTTCCCTCATTGGATTACATAAAACGTGCGTTTTAACACTTTCGTACGATGTTTGCACAACTTTCACTCGTTCCTAAATGATACTTAAACGCCACCCATACGTGAGTGTACATACATACATACATACATACATTGTATTCCTTCTCCTCCTCCTCCTCCTCCTCCTCCTCCTCCTCAGATCGGAAGAGCGTCGTTGATTTCCATTTTCACGAAGCGTATCGAGGCGAAACTATCGGTTTAACGATCCTACAGCCACGGAATCGATTTTACGTTTCGATTAATGCTAGTACGAAGTTCAACGAGTACACTGACCTTTTCTGTATGTTTCTGTGTGCGTGTTGTATATATGCACCAAGAGAGAGGATCATCCTCCTCTAGGAGGAGGTGGTGGAGGAAGGCCTGGTCTGTTCAAGCTCGTTCCAAACCTCCTCCTTTTCCTCCTCGTAACTTTGCGCTCGTAAAGTTCCACTACGAAACGAGCGGTACTTCCGGAAAGGCTCGAACTTCGTCATGCTCACCAGAGTTTAGTTTATCTCTCTCTCTCTCTCTCTCTCACTCTCTCTCTCACTCTCTCTCTCTCTCATTCTCTTTCATCGATGGCTGTGTTACTCTCATTGTGTCCACCCTACGTTTTCTTCTTTACGACCATATACACCGGAGAATTTCCAACGATTTTCCTTCTCTTTACGATTCGCATCCCTTTTCCCTAGCCCTTTTTATTCGTAACTTTAACCTTTCTTTATTTTTTATTCTCTTTTATATATTTTAAAAAAAATTTCTTTTCTTACTTTATAGGACGAATGTTATAAGGGGTGGGGTTATTAATTGCTTTTAAGGAAGCAATTTATTTTTTATTTCCTTGTAAAAAAAAAAATTATTTCAATATATGTGAATTTATTATAGGCTGATTCTTCCTCTTCTGTTTGATGTCTACTAAAATTTGGTCATAATTGTTTGCTCAACATTTATTTATTCATTTATTTATTTTTTTTTTATGAATGAAAATAAGGAAAATCTTGATAAATGTTGTTACAGGGTGGTCAATAATAATAATCAATCGTAAATTACAAAAGATTACGTTTCGCGTTATGCCCATGCATTATTATTAATTTGATCCTCTTTAGTGGTCTGCTGATGCTGAACGCGACTGATGTGAGAGTATCACGAGTTTAATATGAAAATAACGTTCTAATGGATCGGATTTCCGCACTTTTATCGTCCGACGCGAGGTAATAAAAGACGACGTAGCACACCGCTACGGTAACGTAAAAAAACGCGCACCGATTTTAACTACGATTATCCCCAGTTCAAAATGAAATATAATATATATATAAAGTAAGTAGGCGGAGGGGGGGGGTAG
>NW_015149062.1:31660-50683 GCF_001465965.1 Polistes dominula | reverse complement strand
ACTTTTTAACAAAAAAAAATAAAAAACTGTACAATTAATTGATTAATTAATCATAAGAAATTTAGAACATTACGTTAAAATTCACGTTACCTACCCCGTTGTATTTAAATAAAAAAAAATAAAAAAAAAAGAAATAAAGTAAGTAAGTAAAAGACTCATTAATTTAAGTGCATTTCATTTAATCGGTAATTAAAGTCTTTATCTTTGCCTTGAAAAGCTTAACACGGATCGAGCCTGCGGCACTTCCGTTTCCGTTCCACCCCACCCCCTAAGTCGCGGCTTGCAGACACGATCGATCTAACGTCTGCCGGGCCGTCGCCTCGTTTTTCCACCCCCTCTCTCTCTCTCTCTCTTTTTCTCTTTCTCTCTCTTTCTTTCTTTTTCTCGTTGCAACAGTCTGCAGCATCCAGCAGGAACTGATACTCTTCTCTCTTTTTTTCTCTCTTCCTCTCTCTCTTTCTCGGAATCGTATTCGTGCTTGCCTGCTCGACTGTCTCATATCTTTTCATAGAAAACTACGAGAACTCGTATATATCGATTCCTCGAATGTCATCGCTCCGAACGAATAACGTTAATGAAAACCTACGTTATCTACCTACCCACATATATACATATATATATATATATATATATATATATATATATATATATATATATATAGGGATAAATGGATGCATGTAGAAAAGGGTCGACTGTCATCTACAATCGATTTCGGATACTCTCCGACACTGACAATGAAAATAATCTTTCCCAACTTTACTCTCAAATGTGTTTACTCTCTCTCTCTTTTTCTCTCTTTTCTTTATAATTACATAAATAAAATCCTCCTTCAAATTCCGTCTGTCAAATGACACTTGCTACTTGACAATTCGATTGATTAAAGAAAATTTATTTTTAAATAAAATTAAAATCATAGAACTATCGTTATTTCTCAATCACCCTGTAGATAGTGGAAACACGCATTGCCGTGGCGCTTTGAAGGGCGATGCACCGCCGGCTGCCATTCCCTTCTTCTCTCGAGGGATGAGAAAGGGAAGGAAAGGGAAGGGAAGGGAATCGTCCCCACCATCGTTCCCCACCTCCTTCCCACCTTAACAGTGACGGACGCGACCCTCGTCGGACCCCCGGTCGACGAGGGTTGGGGCGGTCGATGCAGTGTTTCCATAGAAACCAGACGCGCCGCGCCGCCACCCTTTCCTACACACAGTGCATTCAACCGGGCTGCTCTCTCTGCCATCTCTCCCTTTCCCTTCTCTTCCCTTCCTTTCCACTCTCCTCTTTTTTCAACCCTCCCAATTCTACCCTATGAAATTCTTACCATTTTCCTGCCGTCTCTTACAACAGTTACACTTTATTTTAACTTGGATGATTCAAAATTAATACCATTTTATTAACCCATTAAATCTGCCAAATTATTTTTTGTTTCAGAAATATTTTTTTGAAAAATCTTACATGGGGATTGTGGGTGGTTGCACGAAAAAAACTAATAAGAGACTATTACTTATTTCTTGTATTGTTATCCTATACATACAGTTCACATAAAACCGTTTATGTACGTAAAATTCCAAAATCCTCAAATGGGAATCGTGGCAGTTAATGGGTTAAGTTTATAATTATCATATTTTTTGTAGAATTCAAAGTTAAAACATTTCTTAAACCTATCTGATTCAACGTTTCTTCCTTTAAAATCCTTTCTTCCAATAACTTGCCATATAAGAACTTATCACAAAATCTCCAGGTTCTACAACGTCCCTTCCTTTATCCATTAAAAATGATATCATCATCATCATCATCATCATCCCTTAATACCATTTTCGCAGAGATTCTCCATCGATTCATGCTAAACGTGTCATCAAAGAAAATAACCTATAGTTAAATTGATCCAAACTCGTCGTCAATTGGACAGAAGATAATAGACCACGCGTAGTGCAGTTTGTTGTAGAAAACCTTGGAAAAATGGGGGCTAATTTTTTTCTATAGCAAATCGTCGATCTTGAAGGAAAATGGTAGATCTTCTTTCTTCGATTCGATAAAATAGATAGATGCACTTACATGCACACACACACACACACACATACACACGTACATGCACACGGTTAGGCTCTCCGCGAGTACTGGTTTTACAAAGGTTGACCCGACAAGGGCTGGCAAGATTTATGGCTCGCCCTTGAGAGTGTTCTCTCCTCCTGTAGAGAGAGAAGAGATCCGATCGCCTAGACAGCCGGTAAAATTAATGCCGTTGGCGCGTACTCGGACGCCCGGTGTACTTTAATAAAAGGATACTTTCCTACCTTTATATATATATATATATACTACACACATCAGCATCTTCTTTCTTTCTTCTGAGTCTTCTTCTCCTTTACCTCCTTCGGAAGCACCAAGAAGAAAAAAGAAAATAGGAAGAAGAGTAGACGTGGGATCCTAACTTACGAGATTCTCATCCTCTCCTTCTCTTTCCATTTCCCTTTCCCTTCAACTAACCAAAGTCAATGACTTCGATATTCCATTACTGGTTTGCTGCTGGTTGCTGTTATTGTTGCTGTTGCAGTTGCTGTTACTGCTCTCTCTCTCTCTCTCTCTCTCTCTCTCTCTCTCTTTCTCTCTCTCTCTGTATCAGACCAAGTGATTTTGCGATTCTAATAAAGTTTCGAGAGATTGAAATTCTTTCCCAACTTTCTATATGAATGTTTATTACTTTAACATCTTTATCTAAATCTTGAAACATTTGACAGAAAAATATCTAATTTGAATTCTAGCAATATCAAAGTTTTAACTTTGATTCGAATAAATTGTTCATTAATCCTTTGCACTAGAAATTATATTTTTCATTTGACATATTATCAACAATTTATAAAGCAATTTTAATAGAAAAACAAAAAAAAAATCATATTCACGTATTATAAATAAATGACGTGAATGTGTAATTAAAAGAAAAATCATAATTGTAATATGTTGTAAACTGAATTGAATTTGTTTCAGTTTTTATTTTTGTTTTATTGTCTCCGTAGCTGAGCCCTCTCGACTTCAAAGAGTTAAATTTATTTGTTAAATTAGAATCAAAATGAAACTAAAATTATCAAATTGGATTGTAAATAAAAAAAAAAAAAACAAAAAAAAAAAAAAAAAAAAAAAGAGAGAACAGAAGAGTCGACTTTCTCACGACTTTCGGAGCAGCTTCGAGACCTTTCTCGTCCAAGGTCGTAGATCGTGGCGGATGAACTAGTACTATAGATGTTCTCTCTCTCTCTCTCTCTCTCTCTCTCTATTTCTCTCTCCTTCGTACTCCCCACTTTTCTACCAGTCTGCCGGCACTGGCCGACGAGGAAGAGAAGGGATGGGGAAAGAGAGAGGGAATGAAAGAGAGAAAGAGAGAGAGAGAGAGAAAGAGAATCGAGCCACTCCAGGGCCATACGGATGAAGGGTAGGCAAAGAGAGAGGAAAGGAAGGAAGGGAGGCAAGCAGCACAGCGTGACCCCTGAACGACGTTCATCGATCGAGGGGTGCACGCACCCTGCTACCAACACTCACACACATGCACACGCAAACTAATGTTACCCTTCTTCGATGGTAGCAGTTGTTCATCGTTCCATCATTGATTTCGTACGAGTTTCAAACTAAACGATTACTATTATTCAATTGACAATAATTTTATAACTATTCTAATAAAATAAATGTGTTTAGAAAATATTCGACATTTTTCTACACAGATATAATTGATATTAAAGATAATAAATAATAGTTTATAAACTTAGCTAGGATGATGATGATGATGATGATGATGAGTCAACGACGTACCGACGTATAGAACTACTATAAGTATGAGAATCTCGATTTCAATATGCTAAGCATGATTTCCTTGCCTCTATGTATAAAAGAGAGATAGATAGAGAATAAGAAGAAGAAGAAGAAGAAGAAGAAGAAGAAGAAGAAGAAAGAGAAAGAGAATTATTTCCCTCAGGAGCATTCACCTTTTATCTCGGTACACGATCGAAATTCCTGCACGAATGTACCAAGAAAGGGAAAGAGTAGTAGTAGATGGTGGAACATGTAACATAGAAGAAAATCATTTCTTTGGTCCCTGATTAGGAACATTTCCTCGAGAGTTTTCATCAAGAAAAGAAGACTTTGTTCTTTGTGTTTCTTCTTCTTCACTTAAAACTCTTTTCTAAACGATTGTCCATCTTCTTTTTTGTTCTCTTTAGTATTTCCAACTCTAATGGAAAAAAATATGAACCCGTTGCTCGTGTAAGTCTGTAAATTCGTTCAGCCGAGTGGGAGAAGTACGATAACCTTCGTATTGGTGACCTTGGACTCCGAAGGATACCAACGTGCCTCTTTCTCTCTCTTTTTCTACGAGCACTCAGGTGAAACATACCCGTCTGCCCGCAGCCCAAGTGATTTAATTAAAGAGACGAGCTTTGCCTCTTACTCGTTATAAGTATAAAGACAGAGAAAGAACTCGAGAGAGAGAGAGAGAGAGAGAGAGAGAGAGAGAGAGAGAGAGAGAGTGAGAGTGAGAAACAACGAGGTGATGGAATTTGCTATAGGAAAGTATTGTACACACCACGAGGAAGGTGATATGGTATCCTACTCGCGTGGGAATAGTCTCGCGAAGAGAAGTCAAGGATCGGTAGACGAGAAACAATGCCATTCTCTCGTCCTCTCTTATATTTTATTATTTCTTTCAATTTATTTTGATAATCTTTATATATAAACTTTTCTTTTTCTTCTTCTTCTTTTCTTTGCCGCATTTGTCCATCTCTCTCTCTCTCACTTCCAACCTCTTGCGTTTGCTTTATACCGCCGTGGGCGACGCGTCAACGAATAGAGCAAAGAGACATGTACGCGTAAATACGCGTGTACGTACGAATACACACATAGAAATATGTACATATGGGTGGTCCTCGAGAATCTTCCACGAGAATCTTCCTCGTGTGACGTCGAGAGTTCGGCGAGCCATTCACTGGCATGACCTTGAACGTTGAAAGCGCTTACCTCGCCTGCGATATACTCGGATGAGTTGGCCGGAAGTGAATTCCTTACAGCCAGCCTGCGTTTCCTCCCCCCCTCTATCAATGTATTTATAGTATATCTAATTTTTGAAATTGATTAGTGATTATCATTCATTTAGAAGATAATAAGGAATGAATTTTTGTTTTGTTTCAGGGATGCCGGTTGATTGAAGATGGCCTCGCCGACACCCTCGCTGGAATCGCGCGCGAATTCCCTCGGGTCCCTGGCCTCGCTGTCCCCGCTAACGGTGAGCGGCAGTTCCCCACCTGCGAGCGACTCTGCGATCTGCGACGTCGACAGTTGCGACCTCTGCTTGGACACACCGAAACCCGGGGAGACCTGTCCCCGTTGCCGTCTTGGAGGCGCCGCCGCCGGTGTTCGTTGTACCGGCTGCAAATCCACCGAATCTGACGCCGTAGCGCGTTGCTTCGATTGCGCCAATTTCCTTTGTCCCAACTGCGTCATGGCGCATCAATTTATGCATTGTTTCGAAGGCCACCGAGTCCACAATCTCGGTGATTCGAAAATAGATGGCGTCAACAACAGCACCGGTAATGCCAATAGTACCGAATTGTCCAAGAACAATTTACTTATGAACGGTGGTGCCAATACTGAAGAAAAGAACTTTATTTGTCCAAGACACAAAGAAACGATGAAATATTTTTGCCGATCGTGTATGGCCTTGGTTTGTAAAGAATGCACGCTCACCGAACATCTCAGTCCGATGCACGATTACGCGCACGTGTCGGAAATCGGTCAACAACAAATAGAATCCATTTCCAGAGCCGTACAAGAATGTCGATCAAAAGTAATCGAGATTAGGGCTGCCATCAAGACTGCCGATCATAGTGCCGCCAAATTGCAAGTTCAATATCACAAAGCGCAAAACGAGATCAACGATACCTTCCAGTTTTATAAATCCATGCTGGAAGAACGTAAACAAGAATTATTGAAAGAACTCGAATCAGTATTCTCATCTAAACAGATCTCAATAAACGTTGTAACGCAAAAGGCTAACGAAACTATCGAAAAAATGACACATACGTGCGAATTTGGCGAACGTTTGATCAAGCTTACAACGATAACGGACATACTTATGGTGAAGAACTTATTAGATTCTAAATTCCAAACGTTTATGAACTATACGCCAGATATTTCCAGTCAAATATCCGACTTGGAATTTGTCAGTAACTATCAAGCTATTCAAGTTGGCGTTAGAAATACGTTCGGTTATGTTCGTAGCAGTAGCGAGAGCAATGCCGGACCGATCGCCAAACAACCACCGATAGCTCGTCCAACCGCTCTTTCTAGCAATGGGATCAATGGAAATAACAGCAACAACGGACCTGGCAACCCCGGATCTTTGGGTGGTTTACTTTTGGATCGGCCCTACAGTAACGGATTGGGATCAAGTTCTACGATTACTTCGTCGACTTCCCCGTCACCGTTCGACAACACCAGCGTTATTACCAAACGTTTCAGTTCGGCCAACAGTCTGGGACCTTTTTCAACGACCATAAGCGATCTCAATTTAAACGGCATGAACGCGAATTCTTACGAAAAGTGGAGCAACGGAGGTACTGATGCTTCCTATCCCGTGGTCACGAGCAACGATCATTTCTCAATGCCAACGTCGGTGAACGTAACCCCTAACGCCGCACCCGGCGAGTCCGTCCTCGACCTAACTTCCAAATTGATGTCTGCCACGATATTCCCTCTAAAGTCGCAAATCAAACGACAGAAAATGATTTACCATTGCAAATTCGGCGAATTCGGAGTGATGGAGGGTCAATTCACCGAGCCATCGGGGGTAGCTGTTAACGCTCAAAACGACATCATCGTAGCCGACACGAACAATCATCGTATACAGATCTTCGACAAGGAGGGTAGATTCAAGTTCCAATTTGGCGAGTGTGGCAAACGGGATGGACAATTGCTCTATCCTAACAGAGTCGCCGTGGTGCGTACCTCAGGGGACATTATCGTTACCGAAAGATCACCGACTCATCAAATACAAATCTACAATCAGTACGGACAATTCGTGAGAAAATTCGGAGCTAACATTTTGCAACATCCACGCGGTGTAACCGTCGATTCTAAGGGACGTATCGTTGTGGTCGAGTGCAAAGTAATGCGCGTCATCATATTCGATCAAGCTGGTAACGTGTTGCAGAAGTTTGGCTGCTCGAAACATCTCGAGTTCCCGAATGGAGTAGTGGTCAATGACAAACAGGAGATCTTCATAAGCGACAATCGCGCTCATTGCGTCAAAGTCTTCAATTACGAGGGATCTTATTTGCGTCAAATCGGCGGCGAGGGTATCACGAACTACCCGATCGGGGTTGGAATCAATGCTGCTGGTGAAATATTGATAGCCGACAATCACAACAATTTCAACTTGACGATATTCACCCAGGACGGGCAACTGGTGTCCGCGCTCGAGAGCAAAGTCAAGCATGCGCAGTGCTTCGACGTTGCCCTAATGGACGACGGTTCGGTCGTTTTAGCGAGCAAGGACTATCGTCTTTACATTTATCGTTACGTTCAAGTACCGCCTATCGTTATATAGACCAGCGAGGCGTCACGACGACGACGATGATCGCCGTGTCGGGACACCACAATCACAATTCATCTATTATTATTTACTCTATTTCTCATAAATGTCCCTCTCATCGTCGCCGTTGTGCTCGCATTATTACTATTGTCCACGAAAAAACTCGATCTTGTCGAACTTTTTCTACCTAAACTCGCTATCGATCTTCTAATACTGCTACTATTACTAATACTTCTTCGTCCATCGTGCGTTATAATCGTCATTGCCATTGCCAACTACTATTACTACTATTACTACTCCCTCTTTCGATTGCTGAACGACAAGAGCAGCAACAGCTGCGATTTGCAAGCTTTTACTTCTTCTTCATCCTCATCTTCATCTTCACCTTCATCTTGTCGGAGTCAAGAGACGACAAAGAGCTGCAATCGCGAGAAAGAAGATACGTCTTCGTGCTCTCTCCTCCTTTTCCTCTTCCTCTTCCTCTTCCTCCTCCTCATTTGCGTGCGTCTACTTATTGGAAGAAGACCTTTTATTAGGCACACGCGCGCACAAACGCGGGGAACGTCACACTTACATACGCACTTTTACACGCGCCCCCTTACTACTACTATTTACTACTATTCCTACTACTACTACTACTACCACTGCTACTAACTACTACTACTACTACTATACCGATACCAATACTTATAATACTGCTATTACTATTGTTACACTTACATACATATGATAAACCTTTAAAAGGTAAATGCATATGCACTTTTAAATACACACATACATACACAAACATACACACTCATATACATTATACGGCACACGTGGCGCGTCGTCGTGCAAACATACACACGCGCGAAACTTACTTGTTAATGTTGTTATAAACTGAAAATACTGTTGTTGTTGTTTAGTTGTAGAGCTCGCCGCCGCTAGTCACTCTCTCCCCTCTTCCCTTGTCTTCTCCTATCATTATCTTTCTCTTTTTCTCTTTCTCTCTCTCTATTCTCTATTCGCTCTCTCTCTTTCTCTCTCTCTCTCTCTCTCTTCTTTTCTCTTTACCATTAATTTTCGCGAAAAAATATTCAAAGAATATCATACACATACACATTACATACCATACACACACGTTACATATCCTTCTTTTCTTCATAGTTGTGTTTGTAGATGATCCTCTTCTAAACTTTTCTTTTCCCCCGATCCCTTAGAAATAAAAAAAAAGAAAAAATAAACTGAAAATAACGATAGGATTTTTTTTCTTTCTAGAAGCCGATTAAAAAATGTTCTTCTCGCGATTCTTAGCTCTAACTCTTCTCGTGTGTGTGTGTGTGTGTGTGTGTGTGTGTTCCATCGATATTAAAACGAGATTTCAAATGTTTGATATTTGATTTGTTTACATTTGATAAATCACAACAAGATTTAAATGAAATTGAATAAGATAAAAAAAAATGATTTCGTGCACGCGCGCTGAAAATTCAATTTATCGTTGGGAATATCTTAAAAATGCGTGAAAAGAAACCAAAAAAAAAATGGAGAAACGATCGTACGAAAATGAAATTTGGTAATTTTTATTTACCGTCTTTCTTCCTCTTGCAATTATTTTTTATTCACCAGACTTTTGAGATAAATTTGTTTATCTTCTTTACGAATGAGATAAAAAAAAGGCCACTGCTAATAAATAGCATACCTTAGAAATATCAATTTTATTTCATAATTAAATCTATGGATCACACCACACACACACACATACACACATAACCCACCACCCCCTTCCCTCGAATTCTCGTGTTACCGTTGCATTGTTTTTTTGTTCGCGACGATAAAAAAAAAAGAATTAAGATTAACAAAAATCTATGAGAAAGAAGTCTCAATTCAATCCCCCGAGTTATTTTTGTTATATTCTAAATAAATTGGAATAACATTTATGTTCCCCTTGCCCCCCCCCCTCCCCTTCACCCCCTTCCCCCTCATTCCCAAATTTATGACGAGGACATCGCTCTTAATTATTATCTTTATTAGTATTATTAGTATTATTATTACTATTATTAATATTATTATTATTATTATTATTATTAATATTATTATTATTATTATTATTATTATTAATCATTAGAATTGTAGAATGTTTGTTTTTCCTTACTTTATTCCTTAATATCATTTTAATGATTGTTTGTTTTATTTTATACGATTTACTTGCAAAGAAAAGAAAGTGTACCTTCCTACCTATCTTACCTACCTTTCTTCTTATGTTCCTTTTCCTACTTTGTTTTTTTGTTTTTTTTTTTTTTTTATATATATATTCTGTTTGATATTTTTTCTTTCAAACGATCGGTATCTCTCTCTCGTTTCCGTCAAAAATGATTACCGTGAAAAATCTTTACGGGGAATTATCAATGACGATACTCGAAAGAAAGGAGAGATACGAAACTTTAACTAATTGACCAAAAAAAAAAAAGAAAGAAAGAAAGAAAGAGAAGGAAATAGATGGAATAATAGAAGAATAGAAAGAAAGAAAGAAAGAGAACAAAATAATATAACCCACATATTAAGTGGATGTAAAATTGATTAGATTGATTGGCAATAAAATGATAGTGGATTTTATCTTTAGGTAACTTTTTAAAATCACCAATGACTTAATTGCCAATCTAATAATATTTGAATGTTCGAGCCATTACTACTAATTTCCAACCCACCAATTGTTTCTTGTTTTAACTTAGACGTTAAGTTATCGATTTCATTTCTTATTGACATCCGAATGATGGGAAAAAATTAATGATTTTAACGAAAGACCAATGACGAATTTTATATATTTGATTGAAAAAGAAAAATCAATTCTGATTAGAGATGGCTCGAACAAATAATTTGATGATGAGTCTCCTTAACACGTTGAGCGTCACGCAAATTCTTCGATAAATTTCCGTCAGACTACAGGAATTACTTCGTATTGAAAAAAAAAATAGTTGAACGTGTCAGTCACCCATGACGGACGTGGCCTAAACTGATAGTCTAATGTCAGTTACCGATGACTGACATGGCGTTCAACGTGTTAACAAGATAGAAAGAGATCAAACGAGAGAGAAAGAAGATATATTCCTACCCTCCAAAGAAAATAGATACAAAAAAAAAAAAATAAAAGAAGTAACATTAATGAAAGGAGGACGAATGATGATCGTTAAGAAGAATTCTTTCTTTTTTTTTTCCTCCCCATTGGATAATCCTCTTACCAACCCACTCACTGACACACTCACTCACTCACTCATTCATTCACTCACTTATTCGCATATATGAAAATACTAGCATACACACATTTACACAATTACGTTCTGGAATTTTGTAGTGGTGTTAAAAGTAGCTATAGTTATTAACATAGTTAGTGAGAGTTTTGTAGTATGCGTGTACACCTCCTTTCCACCCCCCTTTGGTTTTTTTTTTTATTATCTCTTTTCTCTCTTTCTACTAATTTTCTATGTGTTCTTTTTTTCCTACAAAATGTCTCTCTGTCTCTCTCTCTCTCTATCTCTCTCTCTTTCTCTATTTTTTAATTATTCCATTATAATAATACACTTTTTTTCACAGCATTTACTTTCATCGATCATTTTTCAATGTCCCCGGTTTATTATTTTTCTATTTTTATGTTATTTTATTTTTTGTGTCTTTTTCAATATTATAACTGGTTAAAAAAAAAAAAAAAGAAAAAGAAAAATGAAAAACATCGAAGTTTTTCCTTTTAGTGTTCTCTATGTGCGATCGTATAGTATTAATATATTTTGTTGGATGAGGTTGGTAAATGGTGGATTGTTTCCTTAAAAGAAAGAAAAAAAAAAAACAAAAACAAAAAAAAAAGAAAAAATAATAGAAGCCACCACTACCACCGTAAAATTTGATGATTCTCGTGCATGTTTTTTGCTATTAATTTTTATTATTATTATTATTATTATTATTATTATTATTATTATTATTATTATTATTATTATCTTATTATTATATGTGTATAAGTGTGTATGTTGATAATAGCATGTATGATGAGTGTGCATAACGCAAGTATTAATTCATTCGATTTATGAATTTAAATTACCACCCCTTTGATCTTTGCGCACCCCATTTTTATTTTCATTTTGTTTTTATTTTTTTTCTTCTTCTTTTTTATATTTTACTTGCATCGTCTGATGAGAAAAAAAAACAAAAAAAACAAACCAACAAACAAACAAACTCCCGCAAAAGGTGAGGTGATTAGTCTTAATTTTCTTTTTTTCCCCTAATCGTCCCTTTTTGAATAATTGATAAGAGAAATGATAAGAAAAATTTGAAATGTTTGATGAATGATTTAAGAAGAAAAAGCAAAAAAAAAGAAAAAAGTGGAACAATGCTAGCTGGCTTGCGTGAATCCCATTCCTGCCCTATTTTTTTTTTTTTTCTTTCAACGTTGTCTAAGAAAATCATACGTCGTTTGAACAAAAAAAAAAAAAAAAAAAAAAAAAAAAAAAAAAAAATATGCAAAATCAATTTTGAAATTAATCCGAAAATTACGGAAAAGTCCTTTGTCGTCTGTCCGAAATTTTTGGACCGCTTGATAAAATAAAATATTTTTGTTATGTTTGAAATAAAATAAAATAAAAATAAAAAGTTTGGATCCAAAAAATTTCAATATACTGAAAAGTAATATTAAAATTCTATATTGTTCGTTTATAAAAGAAACGAACTATTTCCTAGGATTTTTACATAGTATAAACCATATAAATACCATGTAAAATCGTTGTTGCTATGATGTTTAGGATAAATGTTTTTCCTTTCTTACATTTTTTTTTTCTTTTTCGTTTTTTTCTTTTATTGTTTCAATATTATTTAGAATATTAACACTATGGCGTCCGGTACCATGCAAAAAACTATCTGTTGTATGCCGGTGATACCACTTTGGTGCCATTTAAAACAAACCCAAAAAAAAATAACATTTGAATTATTATATTTCGTGGAGGTGTTTAGGGGAAACATAATAATTGTAAAATTGTGCTTATTTAACCAAGAATTAAGTAAGAACAATTTTGGGATAACACGGATTTAATTAATGCAATAAATATTGTCGCCATTTTGTAAATTTGTTCAAAATTCCAAATTTCCAAGCTAATTATGGAAACGATAAGAACAAAAGAAACATATCTAAGATCTAAGGACGACATAGTGTTAAAAAAAAAAAAAAAAAACAAAAAAAAACTGTCCTATTTAAAGTAAAATTAAGAAATGAAAAAAAAATTAATTTGAAAAAGGAAATTTATTTAAAACTTCGTGATCAACATTTAATTTATTTCTTTTCAAATGAAAAAATGATTTGTAAAAAATCATTAAAGTGATAAGCGAATGTATTTTGAATGAAATAAAGGAAGATCGAACTCGTTCTAAAAATACTTTGAATGATAAAATTGAATAATTTTATCCTTCAAATTTATTTTGAAAAAGTAATTAAAACGATTTCGAATTTCTTTTTTTTTCTACAACTAAAATAATGTTTCCTGCCAGTTGTTTTGTGTTAGATGCACAAACACACGAAAACATATTACAAATGCACAATTTTCTCTATCACTTTTTTGATTATTTCTAATCAAAATCAATGATTTAATTATTCAAATCTTGTCTTTTTGTTTGTAACAATATTTTAAATATTTGAACTTACGTGAACAAAATGGGATCATAAAAAAAGCCTCACCACAATCATAAAAATCATCTTATTTGTTTCAATTCGTTTAATGATTTTGTTACATTGTATTTCCTCGAATATAGATCTGTTTTGTTAATGATAAAGTAAATAGATAAATAGAGAGATCGAAAAAGATAATTGATAAACGTGATGTACGATTTTCATCATTTCTTTTTTTTTTTTCATTTACGAGCTGAAAAGTCCAATTATGATTCTTTTCTCATAAACGATAAGGATGACAAAAGTCGATTAATAAAAAAAAAAAAAAACTCGTTTCACAGTGTATTAAAATATGTATTTGTTCATTAGTATTTATATCGCGTTAGGTGTGTGTTGATTTATAGTTATTACTATTATTATTACTATTATTATTATTATTATTATTATTATTATTATTAATATTATTATTATTATTATTATTATTATTATTATCATTATTATTATTATTATTACAATTGTATTATTATTGCTATTACTATTTTTATTATTATTATTATTATTACTATTTTTACTTTTTTTATTATTATTATTATTATTACTATTTTTACTATTATTATTATTATTATTATTATTATTGTTATTATTATTATTATTAATCTAGTTAGTTGATTAAATTGATAAAAAGATGATTCAATATTGCCAGCTAGCTAAACCACTCGTATTATAAGCTTCATTTAAAATGAATTCATTTAAATCGAAAATACAAAAACTTCATTCCCATTAAATATGAATGTGTGCAAAGAAAGAAATCGAGGAATGAAGAATGTTTGTGCGTGTGTATGCTTATGTATGTGTGTGTGCATCTTTAGCGTTTAATTTTTTTTTTTTTTTTTTTATTATTTTTTTTTCTTCTTTTTTTTTTTTTTTTTAATGTATACTTCGAGCGTGACATACTTCGAAGTGATATTTAAGTATATTCTAGAAATAATAATTAAACGAAATTAGGAACAAAAAAGAGGATCATAACAATTAAGAAATGAAGTTATTGAAAATGAAAAAGAATGTAAAAAGCGAGGAACGATTAAACTCGCAACTGTCTTCTGCCCGTTCTATTTTTTCTTTTTTTTGTACTGGTTTGTTATGTTATTATTATTATTATTAATATTATTATTATTATTATATTATTATTATTATTATTATTATTATTATTATTAATATTATTATTTGTAGATTATATAATCTTCTTATTGTTCTTAATTTAAATTTGTAAATCGTATTTTTGTTTGTTTTTTTAGTTATTTTTTTGTTGTATAATGCTTTTTAATAATATTTTTAGTTCACATTATATTTTTGTGCTATTTCTTTTTGTTGTTTTACAACCACCACCACCATTATTACCATATCACCATTAGAATGCTTCACCAAACCACTACACCTTATTCCTTCTTACTTACTCCATGTAAATATAAAAACACATTATTTTCTCGTCGTCCTGATTTCCATGACATACACTCCTTTTACTAGGTTTTTTTTTTTTTTGGTTTAAATAAATGAAAACATAAAACAGATGCAGCTATTTCGTTCGAACGTATTTAAATTTCAAAAAAGAAAAAAAAAGAAAAATGGAAGATAGAAATAAGATTAGAATTTTGTTCAAAAGAACAAAAAACAAAAAAAAAACAAAAAAGATGAAATAAATGAAACCTACACATTCTATAACTTCCCACTATACATTCCATTTTTTAGTGATAATACTTTTACTGGATGTTTAATTATTTAATTATTAGTAGCAATAATTTGAATTTGTTAATTTGAATCATTAGTTTGGTAGTTCATTGTTTATCATTTATTTATTTTTTATATATATATATAAACCATTACACACATGAACAAAAATTGACAGAAAAATAATTGACAGTAAGACGAATGAAAAAAAAAAAGCAAGTTCTTATTCTTCATATTCATCTCTCCTTAAATTCATCCCTTTAGCATCGTATTTTTTTGGTAAAGTCGCGAGAAATAAGAGAAAGAGAGAGAGAAAGAGAGAGTACAAAGTGTGCGCGTGTAAAAGAGAGAAAAAGATAAAAATTATATTTGAGAATAAAGAAAAAAAAAAAAAACAAAATTCAAATTAAAAACGTGGAATACAGTCGGAATCCTTTAGGGCGCTCGACGATGTCGATATAAAGCTGATATGATGATCGAGTTATAAATGGTTGACAAAAAAAAAGAAAAGAAAAGAAAAAGAGTTAAAAAGAGTGTAGAAGAAATTAAACGTGTTTTTAGAAAAGAAACAAAAAAAAAAAGAAAAGAAAAAACCCTCTAGCGGATTTATAGATGACACATATATATTTTTATACGTTCGCAATTACGCGCAAAATATGGCGACTGTCGTCGAGCGCCGCCTATTGGATTAACCGAAAGAAATAAAAAAAAAAGAAAACAAATCATTGGACAAGAATGAAACTGAAAATTTTACGAACAACAACATAAAAAATGTAAAACTACACAAAAGAGAGTAGAGAGAGAGAGAGAGAGAGAGAGAGAGGACAAATTTTTACCTAAAAATGCTATAAAAACTGGAGGAAGAGTGGGGGTAAAAGAGGCTGAAGGAGAGGGGGGCAAGACAAGATTATAAAAAAGTATACGCGCAAATTTCACCGATGTTTCGTCGAAGTATTTTATTTTTTATTATCGAATATTGTCGAGACAAAAAAAAACGTTAAAAAGGGAGAAGAGGAGAGGAGAGGAGAGGAGAGGAGTGAGAGAGAGAGAGAGAGGATGAAAGAGGGAGAGGGAGAGAGAGGGAGTACTTAGCGACGTGCGTTGACTCTGTGTGTAAGTAAGGAATAATAAAGACCACATGAAAAAAAAAAATTTGAAAAAAAAAAAAATACTAAGTAATTATTACAGCCAACCGGGCCCAAATAAAAATTGTTATAACGAGAATGAAAGCAAAATAAGCCAAAAAAAAAAAAAAATAAGAAAAACCAAAAGGAAGAAGAGGGCGCGCGCGCGAACAAAAACAAATGTGAGAGAAAGAGTGAGAGAGTGAAAGAATAAAAAAAAAAAACAAAAATGGGACGGAGAGTGGCACAAAACGTATTAAAAAAAATATATATATATATATTATTCGTAAGTACTTGTACGTTTGATCGAACTATTTTTAACTTGAATAATGACGAAATCCAAAAGGAATATAAACAAATATTATGGCATGCCTAGTTATTATATAATATCATCGTATTATTAGGTAGACCTGGAAAGTAATGTTGCTTCCTAACCTCAAATTTAAATTTCAACGAACAAATTTTGTTCCAACAAGTTTTTATTTTTAATCAATAATATAATCACCACTATACCCCCACTACTACGTTATCAACAACCTATTTTCATCTATTATGCAAAAGTTTTAATACCAAATTTATCAAAATCAATTTGTTTTTGATAAAAATATCAAAAATTGGACATTTGTAGAAAAGACATTACTTTTCGGTCTCACTTAATATATTATTATTATTATTATTATTATTATTATTATTATTATTATTATTATTATTATTATTAATTATTATTATTATTATTCATAAAACGCACTATGTACGAAGTTGAACACAAAAACCAAAAAGGAAAAAATAAGAATGTCAACGATCGTTGCAAATCAACTGAGCCCTTTTTTTCGGCTAATTGCACCGATCGTTTTCTAGCCCTTAAGTGGTATATATAAAAAAAAAAAGATGTCACATTATTATTAATTATTAATAATTTATATCATTATTATTATTGATTATTATTATTATTATCACGTAGATGCGTGAAATGTAAAGATCGACGGTGGGGGGGTAAAACGTGTAGAAAAAAAAAACATATAGGGAAGATTCAAAGAAAGACCCAAAAAAAAAAAAAGAAAAGGAAGGAAAACGTGTAATAGAAGAGAGAAAGAAAGAGAGAGAGAGAGAGAGAGAGAGAGAGAGAGGTTCTTTTTTTGGGTTAATACCCCCGTCGATCCTAAAAGTTCTCACGCGTTGGTATTACGTTGTGTGTTGTAGAACGTTAAGGGTATATTTTGTAGGCTTAGGGGTCAGGCTTGTTCTCTTAAGATTTTACTCTACTATATCACGAATGAAAAAAAAAAGAAAAAGAAAAAGAAAAGAGAAAGAAAATAAAAAATGAAGAAAGAGGAAGAGAAATGTGGGACAAAAAAAAGGTCGTGTTTCCGAAAGAACGGATTGATTGGTCCAACAGCAACAGCAGCAGCAGCAGCTACAGCTACAGCTACAGCTACATTGTGTGAAAGAGATTTTAAGAGTGTATGTGTGTGTAGAAGATGAAAACTGACGTATTACGATATAATGAAGTATATAGAAATAAGAAATCTTCAGTATTCCATGGTGTCTGTATCGTAATCGTGAATCGTTTTACATATTATTATTATTATTATTATTATTATTATTGCTGCTATTATTGCTATTATAAATGACGATTATCATTATTATTATTATTGCTATTTTTATTATTATTATTATATTATTTATATAACAATTTTTTAATGAAGAAAAAAAAGGAGTCAAGTTCATCCCTTATTAGAGGTTTAAGGAGTTAAAATATTGAAAGTAAGAATGTGTGTGTAGAGAGATATGAGAGTAAGATAATGTGAAAAAAATAACCTATGTAGGTATATATATATATATATATATATTATTATTATTATTATCTTTATTATTATCATTATCATTATTATTATTATTATTACTATTTTTATTATTATTATTATTATTATTATTATTATATATATATATATATATACATTATAAGCTCGAGTGTTTTTTCGTCGGCAAATTTTCTGGTGCCGCCCGCCATGTTGTTATTACTATTGTAAGTCGTAATACTTGTACGATTGAATGTCTAGTCATGGCCTCGAAAGCTTCATACTTAATAGCGATTTTCGCTTTTAAATGAGAAAAGCGATGAATTATTAAAAAATATAAACGCGTGAGTATATAGACGAGAAGTCGAAGAAAATAAAAAAAAATAAAAAAGATCGGGGATAAGTAAGGAAGAAAGAATGAATGATAAAGAAAGTAAGGAAAGTGAGATTCGATATCTCATGATTGGATATTTCAATATGGTTGAAATAAAATAATCGTTTTACTTATACTATACTATAATAATAATATCGGATACAGTTTCCAAGAGGTGAGATAAAAAAAGAAAAGAAAAAAGATTATAAATAAAAGCACACACCAAAGAGATGATGGAAGCTTTTTAAAGCGTCGTGTTACACGATTAAAAAACATACACACACACACACACACGTAGTGGACATACGTTTATACATACACGTATATGTATCACACAAAACAACATAAACTTACATATATATATGTATGTAAGAAACACGTAGCAACACAGACAAATAAAACTACAAACGCAAAAGATAATATATTATTGCTAGGAAGTAATAAAGTTTGACTAATTCGTGTATATCGTCGTGATGTCATCTTCTCACTAATTATTAACAATTATTAATCGGCATTAAGGATAATATTATTAATATTATCCCCCTATTGCCACACCCAAACGCTATATTGCCAAATGACGTAATTTAATATTATTATACATTTAATTATTCGAAACATTGTATAATTATATTATCCCTTTGAACATTATTAAGATCGTCGCGAAAAGTGATTATTAAGTATTATTATTATTATTATTATTATTATTATTATTATTATTGACTATTTTATTATTATTATTATTATTATTATATTATTATTATTATTATTATTATTATTATTATTATTATTATTATTATTATTATTATTATTATTAT
>NW_015149062.1:6416-18984 GCF_001465965.1 Polistes dominula | reverse complement strand
AAAGGTCAGATTTTAATTGTTTTTACGAGATGAGATGATGACTGCAGTACTTAAATTATTTCAAGAATAATATTAAAAAAAAAAAAAAAGAAAAAAGAAATAGATTCTAACGAACGAACGAATTATTACTCTGTCATGCACAAATTAATTTAAACAAAGATAATAGAAATTTATTAAGAAAATTTTAGGAGAATACTCGAGCACTCAACCCGTTCAATTGATTCATTTGAAATATTTGTGATTTTCCATGAACAATCGACGTTCCTTTCTCATCATTTTCATTGGAAATGATTTCTTCATTGAAAAATGTAACGCGTAATATTATTTGTCCAATTAAAATGAATGATTATAATATTAAATGGAAAAATATCATTTGTTGAAAACAATAAACACGGCCATCACCCCCACTTGTTGGAACGTTGAAATATTATCTGAGTGAATCGAAACGATGAGGGAGGAGCACTCGTTATAATCGACAATGCACAATTTACGATGAATGTAGATAAAGATTAGACAATTATATAAAGAAGACATGAGAAAAAGAAAAGATAAAAAAAATGGAAAATAATAAAAACAAAAAGAAGAAGAAGAAGAAGACGAAAAATTCAAATGGGGAACGTCGATAGGTTGGAACACAAAAGGGCGGTGCTCGAACTAGGCGCACCTAAAATCAATTATACCAATCGCAATTAAAAATTAACAAATGAATGAATAATAGATGACCAACGAGAAATTGAACAGAAAAGGAAAAAAAAAGAAAGGAAATAAAAATGGAAGGAAAAATTAAGGGGATGCAAATGAAAGAAATAATCTTTAAAGTTTTAAATCGACAGCACAGACAATTCTTTTATATCGCGTTTATTCAACGTTGTTAAGTGTTAGCATTATAATATTGGCCAAAGGAAATGCATACATACACGTACTCCTACACGAATACATAAACACGAATACATAAACAATTAAAAACAAACAAAAATAAAAGAAAAACGCACATGGAAATAGTAAAAAAAAAAAAGAAATTGATAAAAGGAAAAATAAATTGAAGAACAATTTGATCGTATGCCTGGGGGGTGGGGGTGGGTATTGGGAATTGATAAATTGAAAAAATAAAGTCGATTATTTACCGCTCAGATCGTCAGCCAATCACGTTCCATAGGACGATCGGTAGTGGTCGATTATCGATAAATTATTGATAGTCGAATATTTCGAAAAGGATACAGTGAGAAACACACACAAGTTAATGAATGCAACATTGTTGTTTTGCATTCGCACCAAAATAATCTTCTATTACACGCAATATTAATGAGTATACGTATTAAAACACATATACATAAAAACACATACATACGTACACACATACACACACGCATACCCATGTAAAGGACCTATTTACGTACATATTAACAATATATAAGTATGAACACTTATATAATACACGATTATATTAATAATGATGATTATACACACACGCATACACGATGATACTATTACATACATATTAAATATATATGCATAAATAAATCTATATATACATATATATATATTATACATGTGTATGTATATATAGATATATATATTGTATATTTATTATTATCAAAAAAAAAAAAAAATAATTAAAAAGATAAGGAAGTAGGACGTAAGTTGATTGTGATTACTTCAATAAAATCAAATTTACATTTTACGCCGATATAATTGTGAAAAGGAAAAATGGCGGTAGGGAGGGGGTGGGGGAAAGGCAAAGTAAAATAAAAAAAAACGATTGTAACACGTCAAGAGTAAAAATGTCGAGCGGGAAAAAAAAAGAAAATATAAAAAAAAAAGAAATCAGAGTAAAAGCGATAAACGTGGGAAAGAGCGAATGAACGAGAGAGAGAGAGAGAGAGAGAGAAAGTGTGTGTTTTTGTTTGAAAGTAAGAAACAGAGAGAGCGAGAGAGAGAGAGAAAGAAAAATATGCAAAATGTGGAATGCGAAAAAGAAAGAAAGAGAGAGAGATGGACATATGAAATAATAATAATAATCGACGATCTTGTAAACGGTTAAGCAAGCGCCACGACGAGTTGCTGCGTGGGTGTTTACGCGGCCATCTTTTTTCTACGCGAGAGTGTGAAAGTAATAAGAAAAAAAAAACAAAAAAAACATATAAAAAATCATTAGAAAAAGTTTGCAAAAAAAAAAACAAAAAAAAGTCGAAAAAAATAAAAAGTGTGAGTTGTCGATGTGAGCGAGAGCGAGGGCGAGAGCGAGAGAGAGAGAGATGGGCCTGCGCGCGTGGAGTTTTTTGAAAATTTGCGGTCTTCGTGTGATCGACTAGTGATCGGTGCGCATGCGCATGCGCCCCGCCGTTACTCCCTGGTTGCTAATATTCACGTTTGTTTGGTTTTTATTGTCAGAAGTTTCTATTTTTCCATAATACACGATAAGGAACGATAATATTTACTATTGATATGTGTATGCGTGTGTGAGAGAGAGAGAGAGAGAGAAAGAGAGAGAGAGAGAGAAAATGATGTTTTCGGTGCGAGTTAGAAAGAAAGAAAGAAAGAAAGAACGAGAGCGAAAGAGAAAGAGAGAATTAATGAAATAATAATAATAAAAAAAAAAAGAGGAAAAAGAATGATAATGGAGTCGATCGTTAACTTTGTAACATTTATATTAAATTACGTACGCGTAATTAATCGAATTGACGTAAATGCTGTTATAATGAAAAAAGAAAAAAAAAAGAAAGAAAGAAAGAAAGAAAGAAAACGTAGAAATGAAAAAGAAAAAGAGAAAAAAACAAAAGAATGGTATAATTTTGGAAACGTAACGGGGAGTCGAAGCCGATGATGATGATGATATTTGTATACATAGTTAATTCCAAAAATTCGTTTTGCAAAAGATTGTTCGAAAGGATTGAGATAATAATAATAATAAAAAACAAAAATAAACAAAAAAAAACAAACAAAATGAAGAAGATTTGCTCGCTATTGAAATATAATAGAAAGGGCCAGAGGAGATAGAAAGTATGTGTACGTTTGTGAATACGAGTAAGAGAGAGAAAGAAAGAAAGAGAGAAAGAGAGAGAGAGAGAGAGAGAGAGAGAGAGAGAACGAATGAAAAATAATTTTTGTCTTGTTATAAACTAAGTGTGCCTAGTCAATAGAATATATTCGGTCAATTTTAATATATATATATATATATATAATATATATATTATATATTATTACGATTATATATTATTTAAAAAAAACTTAATACCGTAACATTATATAAACAATGTCAAACCTATCGGACATGAGATATAAGAAAGAAAGGATTAAATCATACAAAAGGAATAATTAATAATTATTAATGATAAACGACAATGATTGTGCTGTGTTGTACTACGACATGTTGGCCTGTGACTATATTTGTAGCTATTATACATATGACTATTTAATTAAACACACGATGCATTTTAACGAAAATGAAAGAAAATAAGGAAAAAAAGAAAAAGAAGAAAAATACTAAAGAAAAAAAAAAGGTATAATAATGATAATAGAGAAACAAAAATGGAATAATAATAATAAAAAAAAAAAAAGGACAAACTTTAAAGATGAAAAATTCAAAACCACTATCGCTATCACTATTATTATTATTATTATTATTATGATTATTCTTATTATTATGATTATTATGATTATTATTATTATTATTATTATTACTAAACTTACGAACAAAAGGTATAAGGAAACAAACAAAAATAAATTCCAAACGCATACGTACATATATATATATATATATATATATATATATATATATGCGTGTCTATATATGTAGGTCGTGTGTGAAACTGTTTTCTTAAATAAGGAAAAAAATAACAAAAAGTAAAAAAAGTAATTAAAAAAAAAAATAAAATTAGGTGATCGAAAGTTTCAATACAAAGCAAATATGCTGTGAGATTTATCCGGAACATAGAAATTATTATCGCCGCATATATTATATTTAATCTTTGATATTATAATTAAATGATTTATTAATTAATGAATCTTGCTCCCTCTCAGTTGATGTTTTTTTTTTGTCTTCTTCATCTATTACTATTTTCTTTTTCTTTTCTGAATTATTATTATCAACAGGTCACAGCTTGCTTGCTTGCTTGCTTGCTTGTTTGCTGGACAACCTTTTTTTTCTTCTCTCGATCAATAAAATGGTGAAAGAAAAGAAAAGAAAAAAAAAAACAACATTTTCCAATTAGGAAAAAAATCATAATGGCTGCGCGAGACGTGTGACACTTGAAAACGATAACGTTAAACGATAATCATCGTCGTAACGATATTGCTGGAAGGATTCAATTTTCTTCTTTTTCATTTCTAAAGAACAATTTATTCGAGTTTGAAATAAATCACACGTCCATTTTTTTTTTCACTTTCTTTTTTTCGTTTTATTCATTTAATTCTTTCCTCTCCCCCCCCCTTCACATTTTGTTCAAAACTATGAATAAAAGAGAATAAACTATTTCGAACAAAAAATCATTTTCAAGAGGAAGAAAACTAAACAAATCCAAGAGTAAATGAGATCAAGCGAGTAAGAAAGAGAGAGAGAGAGAGAGAAAGAGAGAATGAGTAAATTAAAGAAAAAGAAAAAGAAAAAAGAGAGAGAGAGAGAGGGAGAGGGAGAAGGAGATAACGAGCGAAAGATATTTTTTCTAACGACAAAAAAAAAATAAAACACGTCCCATCCACGCGAAAGATTAATTAATAAATAAATTAAAAGATAAAAATAAAAAAATAATAATTATAATAAAAGTAAAAAAGAAAAGACAAACCCTCCCGTTAAGAAAAAAAAAAAATGAAATAAAAATTAAAAATAAATAAAAAAAAAGACTACCCCTGTTACGCGCGTGATTGACGTTGTTAACGATTGGCTTGTGAAGAGAGAAAATAAGAAAAAAAGTAAAGGAAGAAAAAAAAACAATTAATATGTTGAACGTGGAAAGAGAGAGTGAGAAAGAGCGAGAGAGAGAGAGAGAGAAAGAGTACAAGAACGAGTGAAAGTATGAATGGAAGAAGAACGTATGAATGAATGATCAGAAAGAAAGAGAGAGAAAGAAAGAGAGAGAGAGAGAGACAAGGAGAGAAAGAGAAAGAGAAAGAATTAAAATGGTTTCATATCAAGGTTGGTTAATGGAGTAAGAGGGCTCTTTATTTAGGATATAACTAAATGGTCTGTTTTAATGTGTCACGGGCTACACGTATTGTACTATAATATCTAACAATAAAGTATTTTGTTTGCTTCAAAATGTTTCAATTATTACTACTAACCTTTCGTAATTAATGAAAAACCTTTTTATTGAAAATTTCAATGAAATAATGACTACGATTACAGGTTTAACAACAACAGTATTAATTTGAAAGCTTTTACAAATGCTTTTCATACGATTTCGTATGAATTCAGGAATGCAAGTGTCTTCAATCGTTTCCAAAATATCCAAGGAACAAATTAAAACCAATATATTTTGGTATATTACATTTATTTTTGTATTTTTGTAATTCCAAAAAAAAAGAAATAAAGAATAAATAAAACACAGTGTATAGAAACGTAGATAAGAAATGCAGAAATGAAATGTAAATTAATGAGAGCTGGGAAAGAAAAATGTTCCAAAGCTAATTACCGTGAACGGAAAAAAATGTAAAATACTGAAAACTTTTCAGTCCATCCTTTTTAGCTTGAAAATAACATTCGACAAATGCGATTAAAAATGAAATCTGTTTTATGAGTAAGAAAATAATAATGGGTTATTTTATTTTCAAGCGAGTGCGTAGAAAATCGAGCGAAGATAATTAATTCATTTGAATTTTGTACGTCGTTTATTCAAAAGCAATTATCATTATTATGTTTTATAATGTCGCTTAGAGGAAATATTACGATTTAAAAGTGGTCAACGCGATAATACCATTTAATATACACAGTAGTTATAAAAATATATTTATTTAAAAAAAAGAACCTTTATTGATGAAAACCTTGTTTCTTTATTTGTCTTAAAAAAAAAAAAGAAAAAAAGACATTTTTCCTCATTCCGACATATTGGCCTTGGTAAATGCAATTAACAGGAAAAAGTATCGATATTTTTAATCAGCATCGAACCATTAGAAATTCTCGTCCAATAATAATTATATAAGATTAATGCGTTGAATCCATTGGTTCAAAAATGAAATAAAAACGTTTTATGGATTAAACAGGAAAAGGTAAGTTTATTTGTTTTTAATTAGTTTTCACGTTTCATCGATAGATCTTATCAAAGAAATAAAAAGGTTAGACCTTTTGAAGAAAAATGGTATATCCACGAACTATACATTTATAGTTGGTGCGTGACTGAGAAACTTAAACCAGTCAGCAAAAGAGAGTGTTTCTTCCAATCCACTCAACCTTTGGCAACCCTCGTACGGCCTATCCCGCCATCTTCATTTCCTTCTTCCAACGCTCATCATCCTAAGAGACTTCTCCTTTTTTATTTTTTTTTACTTCCATCTTCCTTTTCTTTCATTTGGTTTGACTAAAAAGGGTGACAGGATGAAACGATTCTTTCCAAAGGAAAAGCTGCAACAGCTTAATTTAGTAACTAACGATAGTTCGTGCTACCTTGGAAGCCCTTGCTGCTAACAGGTGAACGATCGATTGAGCGCCGTTCACGGCGAGTAACTTGTGCACACTATTTCCTTCTTTCAAGTATCCAAGTGCTTTAAAAATAGACATTTTTTTCCTTTTTTTCCCCACCCCCCCTTTACTAAAAACAACGAAGAACAAAAGGAGAAAGTAGAACGCCCCATGGTTTACTTTATTGAAAATTCTATTATGATTATATACGGCAACATTGTGAAAATCAAGCTGGAACAAATGAACAAATTCAAAAATGAAATTTAATTTATGTCGAAAGGAGTCGAAACCTTTTATTGAAATAATTCTAACAAATATTGGATTGGCAACTCATTGGTGATTTTAAATGGTAACCTATCGCAATTATTTACTTGCCAACTCAATAATAATGATAACAATTATAAAATGGAAGGAAAGATTGATAGGTATTAAATGGTTAGAAACATTTAGATTCATATTTCTAAAACAGAGCTTTCGTAGTTGCTTTTGAACGTGGTTGCTTATTGGCGAGAAGCCAAGAGAGTTAGCGAAGAGTGTGTGTGCTTTTACCGAGGATACTTTTAACGATGGTAAGCAAACACCGTAGTTCTTTGACCGATCACCTCCTACCTATATAACTCCTATATAACTTTACGTTCAAGTATACATATTGTATTAGTAATATTATAATATATATATTAATATTATAATATTACTGTATTATAGTATAGCAAATCAATTAATTTATTTTAGTAATTTATTTAATTAATTATATTATAATATAGTAATCTTATAATGCAGTATAATATACTATAATATACTACAATATTATATTATTTTGTATTCTAATATTATATAATATAAAATTATAATATAAGATAAATATATAATATAATATACTTTAATATACTATAATGTCATATTTTATATTATATTATATTATATATTATCCTATAATATACTCTATATAATGTTATATATATTATATCATATATTATAATTATAATATTATATACTATATAATATAGTATATATATTAATATATTATATATATAATATTATTATTATAATAATATTAATTAATTGTATATTAAATATATAATATATAATAATAAATATAATGTTATAATAATAATAATATTATATATACATATGTAGGATTCGTGAAAAAAATTAGATCGCTGACCGCGGGGACTCGAACCACGGATCTTTCGCTGTCCCGGGTTAATCGAACCGATTATCTCCCGCTTTAACCAATTGAGCTATCCAGAGCTCATGTAAATAATGAATTAATATTATAATATAATTCTATTATAGTATAATGTAGTAATATTATAGTATATAAGAGTAAAATTATAGTAACATAAGTAATATAAATATATATAGTGAGGTTTTTTCCGAAAAGTAGTATTTCTAGTTATCATTATTTAGTATAGTAGCTGTTTTATTGCTTCGTTATATAGCTCCGTTTCCGTTTATTCACTTGTCAGATCACTCCCATTCTAAAAAAGTTTTCACTTCAAAAATTTAATAGTGAAGTAGCATTTACCTAATCGTAACTTTTAAAATGAAATGGATGAATTAAAAATATTTTTCAATAAAAAAGGGAGAAAAAAACGAATTTTGAAACGGTGACTAATCGGTCAGCAAGAGTATAATATTCGTTAGTTTCCTGTGAAAATCAACGATGCGTTTCGCGAAACGTATCGTGCGAGCATAGTTGACCTCCAGTTAAAAGAGGGTTTTTCCTGGATCATGACTGTGTGATTCACGAACGGTCTCGTCGGCCTCCAGCGTGAAACACGAAACGCCTCGGCAGCAAACTGGAAAATCGATTTTGTGCTTTGTTACAAAAGAAGAACCAAACCACCCCCTCTTTACTATTATTTTATAGCTTTTTCTTCTAATCGTCAACATTATTTTAAACGATACAAAATGAAATATGAAAAATGATTTACAATCACACATTTTATATATAAACTTAACAGTTGCGTTTTATTTCAACGTTTAATATTAATAATTATTTAAATATTGATTTTCCTTTCAAAAAAAAAAAAAACAATATTTTCAATAAAATACACGATCAAATGTATCGATCATTTTATTTCATTACTAATTGCTTTTCAAATGATAAAAGTATCGTCATTTTGGGGTATCGTCAACATCGTAATTACACATTTCACCAATATTTGCCTTGAACTTTGCATAGAGTTATCGTGGAAATTCAGCAAAGTCGATAAAATCTGTCGTTCCTATCCTCAAAGTACATACATATATATATGTAAATACATGTAAACACACATACAAAGAAATAATCGAAACTTTAATCAAAACGAACTTGCGCAAGCCCTGAAATCAGAGTAAATCTCATTAGGAAGACGTTTCATCTTTGATTAGCATCTTCAATCCTGACTAATGGAACGAAAATGTATATACACGATCGAGAATTTCATTAAAATACAAATTTACGATAATAATTAGAAAAGGGTTTGTACTTTGTCAACAATATTTTCTTCTATTTCTACGCTGAATATTTTTCTTGGCAAAAGCTTATAACTGGAAATATAATATAATTTTATTAACAAAACTACAACAACAAGAAGAAAAAATCCAAATTTGGATATTTGATACTAAAACTATCACGTGTCAGTAATGAAAATGATAATATTTTCAAGGCAATTGTAGTATGATCAAAGAAAAACGAAATATAGATAAAAGAAAAGAAAAAAAAACGTACTTCAATAAAATTTTTTTATCGCGTAATATTTTATAAATAATTGTTAATGTTTTTTTTTTTTCAAAGCACGATAATACGACTTAAACAATAAAATAATGTTATAATCTGCAAGGTTATAAATACGATGTTTGAACAGTACTAAAGCAGATATTGAAACAACACAACTGCATTAACTTAAAAACAATTATTTATTTATAAAAAAAAAAAAATAAAACAGAAAAGAAAATTTTGAACTTGTTCAACTTTCCGATCATCCAAGTTTTCGTAAGTATAATAATTTAACGCTAATAATAATTAATAATGATTTAAAACAAAAAATAGTATTATTTTGTAATTTCGTAATCATTTTCTTTTATTACGTCACAGGACATAACAATAATATGAAATCGAAAGTAAGTAATAGGAGTAAAATGTTAGAGAAAATAAAAATTCGTGTTGGTACATATGTAGTAGTAGTAGTAGTAGTAGTAGTAGTAAATAGATTTGCATTCGTTCGAGATGTTTCTTGTACATAGTAGAATTCCCTTGAGAAATAGTGCGAACGATCAATTTCGTGCACGTTGCATTGTAGAATCTTCCTTGTTTGTCGTTGTTCTAATGCGACGAGTATTGTCGTCACGAGATTTCAACTAAATAAAAAAGAAAAAAAATAAATAAATAAAATGTGTCGATCCCTTTTTTAAACAAAGATCAAAGAAGATATATATATAAAAAAAAAAAGAAAAAAAATGGAATAAAAGAAAATGGATGAAAACTCGTTGGACCGGTGACGAGAAGATCCTTGTCGATTCTTTTTCGACTAAATTCTCTCCAGGGAAATCAGAAATGCGACCAACTCCAAACTGAGATTTCTTCCGTATTCGTTGGACCATTTTACGCTTCCTAGATATATCTTCTTTATCCCTAATGTCCAAAACTACGAATCAAATTTCCTTTTTATTCTAAACACGTACAAATCTCTTAGGAAAAATCTCTTTTTTTTTTATCTTACAATGTAAGAGAATTGCGAAATTTGGAGAAAATGCAAACGAATCATTTACAAAATTATCAATGAATAATAATAATTATAATACAATATCTTTTGTTAAAATAATACTTTCAAAATCGATATAGTTTTTTTTTCTTCTGTCATCTAAAAAAGATAAATTAAAAATATTATTTATTCATAAGAAAATAATTGAAGTAAATAATATCCCATTTTATATCTTATTAATTAAATTTGTATTTTTTTTTCTCCTATCCTTTACTTTATTCAATTATTATATTTTAGTTATTATTTTATTTTTTTTTTTGAATTATTATTTAATTATTAATATTTTTAATTAATTTATTGTTAATTATTATTTCAAGAATGAATCATATATGGGATACGAATGTAACATTCATATCGTTCATTTTGTAATTAATTCTGCATACATTTATTCGTATTTTTAAATGACTTATTTAATATATTATTTATTGTTATTTTAATAATATATTAACAATATAATTTTTAAACTAATATTGTACTGCCATCTATCGAACGATTCAAGAATACTACTTTACCATTTCTGAAAGTATTATAGAATTTTACAAGAGATAACTTATCAAACGTCAAGGTGCAAGATCCCTTCATGGATTTTCAGAGGTGGTTACCACCATATGGTTAGACCTAGGTAATGGAATTTTACTTTCTATGTAATATTTAACATATTTTATATGCTATATACTCCATAGGAAGTAAAATTCATTACTATAAACATTATAATTCTAATTAGTATCTTTTATCTTTCTAATCAATATTATATTTTTGTATTCCTTTACTTTGGTTACTTCTATCAATTTCAAATACAAGAACTAATTACTTTATAATGTTTTTTTATTAATTTTTATATATTTACAGGTAATCCTCTTCTTAGATTTTTCAAAATTTACATTTCATGAAAGATACTAAATATTATTCTAAAAATGTTTATCATCATTTATTAAACAAGTACGCCTGTAGGAATGTAACTCGCCATACACAGTTTGAAAATGTTGCTTACGAGCGCCATTTACTGAGACGAAATTTTTTTTTCAGTCCAAACAGTTTATACAAGCATGTATTACGGGTTGCCTATCTTATATCCTTCTTAATTTATTTCTTATTATTCTAATATTCCTAATTTATTTGTTAGATATTTAAAAAAATATTATAAATTGTATAAACTGTTGAGAAAAATAGTAAACAACTATTAATGTCTAAACTTATCTAATAATACCTACGATTGATAAGTTAGCTTTTCAGAAATTCTATGGTGTTTTCAGAAATGGTAAGGTAGTGTTCGTGAATCGTTCAATAGATAGCAGCGCGATGATGGTTAACATTTAATTTTTAATTTCCTATACAAAATAAAAATAAATAATCTGTTAAATAATTCAAAGAAATATATGTATTCTTGTTTAAAAGAAGAATCTAAACAACGGATTAAAGCGGTCTTTAGCTAGATTTCACTTGCCATGGAATGTAGAGCATATTAAAATATGATAAACATTACACGGAAAGTAATATCCATTGCCCGGGTCTAACCACGAGGAGGTAACCGCTTCTGAAGACCCAGGAGGGATGTGCATCCTAAAGATGCCCACATCCGAATACAATTCAAAAGAATAAATCTAACTCTTAGGCCCCTCCATAAGAGTACCATCGGAAAAAATCAATAAAATTATTATTGAAAATACAAGAGAAATATTTTATTACTAAAAAATACAAAATGAAAAACAAGGAGTGTAATCTGAAAAGAAATTTAATAAAATCATCGATGATACTTAAAACTAACACACCCTAGAATAACTTCCACTTATAGAAATAAAATCTATATACATTTATATACATAATTTTCAATCTCCATAAAATAAAGTATAATAATTAAAAAGAGTACACAATTATAAGTTGTACCATGGAATCTATAAATAAAGAAAATACATTAAAAATAATTATCAAACACGTTCGATGCTAAAAAAAGAATTCTATACAGATGCAAATTTTTATTTTATTTATACAAATAATTAATTTATACTATTCTACATTACCAAGTCCACTTCATGTTCCTTTATAGTCCGTCTTTATGATCCTCTTTTCGTCCACCTGTGGTCGTTTCCTTACCATAGTTCAATCTGCAACAGAAAACAAAGGGATAAAAAAGAGTTAAAAAATAAAAGGGATAGGAAAAAGGGGGGATAGGTATAACTTTTAAAGCGGAACTTTTCACGATTTTTTTTTT
>NW_015149061.1:658599-669932 GCF_001465965.1 Polistes dominula | reverse complement strand
TTTTTTTTTTTTTTTTTTAATGGTTTTTCAATGACACAAATAAATGTATAAAATTATTCAAAACTATTATATCATTTCGAGAAACTTTTAGTAACAATTTTTAAACAATATAATACAATTTTAATATAAAAATAACTATATGTTTGTAATGAACAATTGTTTTTTTAACACAACTTTATAAAAATTGATTGTCAAATTGTATTTATATTGGGATAGGAAATAAAAACATTAATATTTTTAATTGAATTACATTATTAATATTATTATTGTTATTAATTATCGTTAAATAATAATTGTCAGTTCTGACGACTAAACTTATCAGAAAATTGTACAATCATTTTGATTATTAATAATATTATTTGAATATTGTAGAAAAGATTAATAAAAATGAATAAACAATCGTGTATTGTTTACAGATGATTTTATGTGCATAATAAATGATCATTTTCCAAAATCATGTAACGTTGAATTTTCAATGGAATCTTTTAATGGTACCTTTCCAAATTGCATTAGAATAATGGCATAAGTTGCAATAGTACCAATTATCTACAAATAATAATAAAAATAATAATAATAATAGTAATATTATTTAATTAAAATAAAAATTAAACAAATTATACCTGTGCAAGTAAATAATATTTTAACTTACGCTATTTAACAGTGTATAGTCAAGATTAAAAAAGCCACATGCAGTAAATGACAATGGATTTTGTACAAGTTGTAGAACAAAATCATGTATCTAAAATTAATTAATAACAAATTAATATACTTATAATTAAATATAATATATATATTAAGGGGGTATTTTAGTGTAGAATTTTGAAAAAATCGAAAAAAATTTTTTTTCATATTTCTAAAGTTTAGACATTCAAGAATATGCCATTAAAAGGATTTTTCAAAATTCAAATTATTTTCGAAGATATAGTTGTTTTAGTGACGTGGTATCCTGTATCCTACCCTTATTACACGAAACTTTGAACGCGTTTTTCTCGAAACTACTTTTTTCGAGCTGGCGATCAGGMTATCTCGAGTTCTAATGGACCGAYTTACTTCAAATTTGAAGAGAATGTACTTTATTCATCCCTTTATCGTATGACCTTTAGACAAAACTATAACTTTTCATTTAGTATTTTAAAAAAATTCGGAATTGTTAAAAAGATATGCGAAAAAAAAACAAAATTTTGTTTTCAAACAGTYGCCATTTTGTAAAAAAATTTTTTTTCAGCTTGTCCAAAGGTCATACGATAGCGGCATCTATAATAGTTAAGAATCCGTCAGATTTTTATTTTTCCGATCACCAGGASGGTTTGAATCATGCACGCCAGGACACACTCTTTGTTTTTGGACCCCACACTTTGACTGCTCATAACTTTGTCAATTTTTAKTTAAAATTTTTTTTTTTGGTTCATTTTTGTATGTAATAATAAAACATCAATAAACAAAAATGATAAAAAAAAATGGATAGTAATTGTATTTTTTGTTTTCTTTGTAAMAGCGCTTCAAAAACCGGGTGAAATTCATGCCTCTACACTAGAATACCCCCTTAATAATATTAATATAATAATTATTTATAATTAAATATATTAATTTTTAATATAATCGATATATTAATTTTTAACATAAACAAAATAAATATACTAATAATTAATTTATAAATAAATACCTCAGCACAAAATTCCTTGCTTTTTGATGGTTCGTACATTTCACAAATTATATCTCCGGTATCCATAGCATGTAATTGAAAAAAACAAAACAAATTGGAATATAAAATAAATATGAAATTGTTTATCGAAAATATTTCATTACAATTTACGTATTATAAAAAAAAAAAAAACAATAACACAAAAAAATATTTAATATTTAATAAACATACCTCAGTTGCCGTATCATCGCACACGTGACTTATTAAAATAATTTTCAACCATAAATATATCAACCAAAATGMAAAACTCAATAAAAATAATTTTGGCAAATGAAAATTTTTTGTCATTATATAATAATACAAATTGTAAACGGTCGATACGATTATTAAAAAAATAATTGAAATTGACAATAACGTTTGATAACTGTATGCATCATTTATAGTTTTAGMACATTTGATTAATTCTAAATGTATTTCTCTAAAATCAACAAAATAATAAAATAATTATTAATATAATATAACAAATGAATATTTAGAATAATGATTAAAATCTTATAATAAATTAATTACCTTATTTGTTTCAACTTATTAACTTCTTGATTAGATTTATACTTTCGATAAATACCAGATGACATAAAATCACTATTATTATAATTATTATTATTATTATTGTTATTGATTTTGTTAAACATGCGAAAAACTCTGTTATGTTGTGGCGAATCAATAGTTGTAGTTAACATACTTTTTAATAATATGTTCAATTCGTTAAATTTTTTTTTCATGTACCTATGTTTAAAAATGTCATTTTACTTTTAAATGTAATTTAACAAACATTTTATTTTATTAGGGTGAATCAAAAGTTTCTATGTTTTTTTAAATTAAAATTAAATAATTTAAATATTTTAATATTTAATAAATTGAATATCTAATATAATTAATTATTTTTATTTTCATTATTATAGAATCATAGTAATTAAAATAAATATTGTAAGTATATTTTTATTATAATTTAATTAAATATTAAATATTATATATCGTTATTTATTTTAATTAAATTTATTTTATATAAATATTTAATTTAATAGTAAATTATTATTTAAATATAAAATTTTATTAAATATAAAAAATCGTATTTAAATATTATAAAATTTTATAAAATATAAAAAATTGTAATTAAATATTATAAAATTTTATAAAATATAAAAAATTGTATTTAAATATAAAATTTTAATAAATATAAAAAATTGTATTTAAATATATAATTATTTTATTTTTAATTAAATATTAAATATTTAATAAATTTAATACTACGTAAATTTATTATTATATATGTTGTATAAAATTAATACATTGTAAATATTAATTTTATATAAATTTATTATATAAATATTAAAATTAATATAAATTAATTTATTGAATAACACAAAAGTTAAATTATTATTGCATTATGCAATAATAATAAATTTTATTATTATTACTATACAATTTATAAGATAATTTATTACACAACAAAACACACGCACGAACTTTTGATTCAACCTAATATTTTATTTTATTTTATTTTTTATTTTTAATGAAATTAATTAAAACAATTTACTTGCCTTATCCAATATAAGAAAGTAGAATCAGCAACTAATGAAATGATAGTAGGATAACGATTTAAAACATGTGTAACAAGTGTTTCAATATTAATACTTTTATAAAATTTTAGCCAATGATAATCAATGATATATATAGTTATTACAAGGATAACAAATAATATACTCAAATAACACTGTTGCCGAAAATGTTGAGAGTATTTGTTCGTTATATTAAGTTGATCCATTCGTTTTATACACGTTTCTAATTGCAACATGAAACATCTGACCTTCTAAATAATATTTAAAAAAAATAATATAATTAATAATATTTAACCCTTAAAGTGCACACACTGGGTGTTTGACACCCCAACCAATTTTTGATCTCTCGAAAACGAAATACTGAATTCGAAAAAATGGGTTATTTGTCTAGTGCCATCTAGTGTTAATTTAGATGGGTATAAAAACTATTCTATTTTAAAAAAGATATAAAAAACTACTTTTGAAAAAAATTGCGAGGTTTAAATATTAAAATAGCAGCTTCAGGAGACGCGTTCAAACACGTTGGGGTGTCAAACACCCACAGTGCACTTTAACTAACTTTTACCAAGTGTGCAGTGCACTTTAAGGGTTAAAATAAAAAAAATTGCAATTGTGGAATATAAAAAATAATTGGAAGTAAAAATATATTATTCACCTTTCTTCTTAGAATTCCAATAACCATGATGGAAATTAAATGTACGTAATTGGAATAAGTGTATAAATATTGGACCATTTTTAATAAAAAAATTTTCGAAAACTCGTCCATATCTATTGCTCCATCAAATATTTTGTATGAGGTTATGTAAAAAATGATTACACAACATGCATAAATTATACCGAGTAGGTTTATTTTATAATCAGTGAAATATTCAACCAAACCGGTTGTAAAAATCGAATTGATTATTATCAATGGTTTAATACTACGTCGAAATTCTTCCGATATTAACATGTTTTTTTTTTTTTTTAGTAAATAATTTTCTAAATGTTGTAAATATTTTGTTGTTGTTGTTGTTGTTGTTGAAAACACTAATTTATTTTAAACAAAAAAAAAAAAAAGGATTTAATATTCACAGACTTTTGGTGGTAACAAAAAAAAAAATGAAAGTAAAAAATGATGAATATTTATAATAATTTTAAACAATCAATTAGCGAACAAAAATAAACAAATTTGAAATTCACAGATTGTTGAGAGAGAGAGAGAGAAAAAAAAAGGATGTAATATTCTTCGTTAAATTGTATGATGTTACACTTATGCCAGCTCATAACACATTACTTTGCAGTATTGTAGTTGGAAAAAGAATGAAAACTACTTTTCATCATTGTATTGTTTTCTTTTTTCTTTTCTTTTTTTTTTTATCTATTGTGTTCGATTAAAGGCACTTTACATTTATTAACTTATTATTATGTATAAAATAATTAATTATTTATTATTGATTTAATTGATGTTTCTTTTCTTTTCTTTTAGAAAAACCCATGTGATGACAAATAATAAAAACAAAATTAACTTAATCAATATAATAAACATTATAACAAAAGTTAAATGAATAATATATTAATACAAAATTAATTAATACATATATAAATATAATATAATATAAATAATATATAATTAATATATTATAATATTATAATTATATAATAATAAAATAATATAATAATAATCTTATAATATATATAAATTACGTGTCACGTTGTTTGTCCGCAATGGACTCCTAAACTACTGAATCGATTTTAATCAAATTTTGCACACTATGTACAGTTTCATCCAACTTGAAAGATAGGATAGTTTATATCTTAATTTATAATCGAATTATTTGTTTATTAACAAAGAGTCATGATTATCTCTGTTAGTTCGATAAGATTCTAACAGATAGTGGTATAAGGTAATTCGTTGTAGAGACCCTGTAGGAGGGACGCGCCATACATATTGCTGGGGTTGCGACTGGCTGAAAATTTTGGGGGACAGCTTCCGATGCAACGAGCAGCCATGTTTTTTTCTTTAGTATGTATAAATAACGGCTGTGGTTCGTTATGAGGATATAATATCCAAGAATCCTAGCTGATTTATTAATATTGGAAATTAAAAACAAATTGTACGAATGATTAAAATAATTGTAAATATAATATATATATATATATATATAGTAGATAATTGTATTTATCAAAATTGTATTAATTCTTACAAGGTGTTTTTGAAATTTCAAAATACTGTAATGCCTTTTGTCAAATCAAACTTAATTGAATCTTTCTTTTTGAATTTATAATAATTTTTATTGTATAACCTATTCTATTTTAATTATAAATTTTTTAATTATCATTAAATATGGTTCACTTTTTTCTCTGTATTTGATGCAACTCATTATTTCATAATTTTTTCAAACCAATTCACCACTCTACCCCCTACAACTATTCACTATTACTATATACAACTTTTATACTATTTAAAATGTTTGATTCATTCGCGCGCAATCACGTGACTACATAAGTTCCTGTCCCCCAAAATTCTTTGGCGCGTCCCTCTTACAGGGTTCCTAATTCGGGGACTTAATAGACGTATGTATTGGACTGATTGTGAGCCACAGCAACGCCTGGTATGGCACCCCTAGTATAATATATAATAATAATAATATATATAATAATAAAATAATATAATAATAAATAAATATAATAATATAAATTAATAATGCATATAAGATGAATAATAACATATTAATACAAAATTATCTAAGATTTTAAGTAAAATTTATTATAATATAAAGTTTAATATAAATATTTATGGGATTCCCATATTAAAACTTATGATTTGTTCATTTTTAACATTCGTTCATAGTTCTTTTTTTATCTTTTTTTTTTTTTAAGGGTCACAACGTTGAATTATTATTTTTGTTTTTAAAACTAATCTTAGGTTTCTCACCAACTTGAATAAGAATAATAAGATATGTTGTAATCGAACCAATTGCCTAAAATCAATTATACAATATTTTTATTAAAATTTTTTAAAATTAATATATAAAAAGAATAATAAATTAAAATGTTTATAAATATTTTTAACTTACTCTGTATATAAATGTATGATCCAAATTGTAAAATTTGCAAGCGGTAAAGGTCAAACGATTATTGACAAGTTGAAATATAAAATCAAGTATCTGAAAGTTATTAAAAATTTCATACATATATATAAATAAATAAATAAATAAATAAATAAATAAATAAATAAATAAAATATTATTTATTTTAATACGCGAAAGAAGTAACAAATAAATTGTTGTTCTCACTTCGTCACGAAATTTTTTACTTGCCGCAGGTTCGTACAATTCGCAAAGTATGTCTCCAGTATTCGCGGCATATTTAAAAAAAAAAAAAAACAATAAACAAATTAGTATATACAAATATATATGCATTTAAAATGATTCATAATTTAAAAAAAAAAACAAACAAATTCTAATTGTTTTATAAGAACATACTTCTGTAATTGTAGTCTCGCAGACGTTATTTATTGCACAAATCTTGAGTAAAAAATACATTATCCAATAAAAATTTGCCAAATATTGTAAATAATCTTCTTCATTTTTAATAAGTACTGTTGCATAAAATACATATGACATAGTTATGAGAAATAGCACAGATGAAGTTATTGATATTAATATTTGTAATCCATAAATATCGTTTAATACTTGTGCACATTTGATCAATTCTAAATGTATTCGTCTTTAATTCAAAAAAGAAATCAACTAAATTAGAATAATATTATAATAAATATAATAATGAATAATATTACATAATTAAATAATAATAAATATTAATAATGAAAACTAATAATATGAATGATATTATAGAATAGTAATAATAATAATAATAATAATAAATTTAAAATTAAATTGAGTAAGCTATGACTTACTTTATTTTTCTTAATTTGATATAATTTTCATTAGTTTTGTATGTACGATAAATAATAGATAACGAAGAATCATCTTCCCAATTATCTTTCATTCGAAATATTCTTTTATGTTGTGGTGAATCAATAGTTGTTGGTAACATACTTTCAAGCATACTATTTAATTGAATAATTCTCATCTTTATGTACCTTTGTAAAATGATTGAACATTTAAAATAAATATTTACTATATATATATATATATATAAATATATAATATACAGGGTCATTTGTAACTGGTGGTATAAGCGAAAAGGGGATGGGATGATTCTACATGAAAAAATTAAGTAAAAATATAGGATAAATATTTTAAGTTTATGGCTTTATTTTCGAGAAAATCGACTTTGAATTTTCGTAAAGTACGCGTGCACTTAATCATGTCTCATTATAACAGACCTACGAACTTTTCATAGAAGAATAACCTATATACATGTAATAGGGTATTTCCGAGGAGTTCGTAGGGTATTTCCGAAGAGTTCGTAGGGTATTTCCGAAGAATTCGTAGGGTATTTCCGAAAAGTTCGTAGGGTATTTCCGAAAGTCGAGTATAATAAAGTATAGTCGAGTATAAAAGAGTATAGTCAAGAATAGTCGAGTATAATAGAGTATAGTCGAGTATAGTTGAGTGAAATAGAGTATGGTCGAGTATAGTCGAGTAAAATACAGTATAGTCGAGTATAGACAAGTATAATAGAGTATAGTCAAGTATAGTTGGGTATAATAAAGTATAGTCGAGCATAGTCGAGTAGAATACAGTATAGTCGAGTATAGTCAAGTATAGTCGAGTATAATAGAGTATAATAGAGTATAGTCGAGTATAGTCGAGTATAATAGAGTATAGTCGAGTATAGACGAGTACAATAATGTATAGACGAGTATAAACGAGTATAATAGAGTATAGTCGAGTAGAATACAGTATAGTCGAGTATAGACGAGTATAGACGAGTATAATAGAGTATAGTCAAGTATAGTCGAGTATAATAGAGTATAGTCGAGTAGAATACAGTACAGTCGAGTATAGACGAGTNTTAATGTTTTACTGTAAAACTATGAATGTTCACAAAATTACGTTGCTTGCTACCATTTATAATATTTTATTACATTAGTATTGATAATTATTATTATGTTAATGTTGGGAAGTGTTAAGAATTTTTTTTATATCTGTTTAGGTTTATTATTCATTTGTTGACAGACAGACGAGTCCCACTTACGGGTATTACATTTTTATCAAATATAAATGAATAAAAACACACTTAGGACAAATGTTGTCTCTCTATTTTTCTTATCTATTTAATTTTGTTATTTTTTACTATCATTTTTATATATATAAATAATATTTAATATTAAAAATGTTGGAATTTAATATATTGCAATATTATGAGATAACTTTATAAGATATTATTTTCACTTTATCTTTTAATTTATTATTATAGTTACTCATTTATTATGCATATAAATTTTCTTTATTTTTTTTTTATATTTAAATGACAGATGAATTTTTTATTGATAATGTTGAATTTTGATTAAAAGTATTAGACGGTACATTACCAATTTGTATGAGAATAACGATATAAGTTGCGACGATATTAATTATCTAAAAAAATTAATAAAATAATAAATATAAGTTTATTTTATAATAAATTATAAAAAAATTAGAATATTTGTAACTTACGTTCCTTATCAATGAATGGTCGAGATTAAAAAAACCACAGCTGGTAAATGACAATGGGTTTTGTAARAGTTGTAAAGTAAAATCAAATATCTAAAATTAAACATTAAATTTCATTAAATATTAATAATAATAATAAGAATAATAATAATTTCATTAAAAAAAATAAAAATAATTAAAATACCTCATCACGAAATTCCTTACTGGTTGAGGGTTCGTACAACTCACATAAAATATCTCCGGTATTCATAGCATGTAAACAAWAAATTAATAAATAAAYAAAAAAMKATTTCAATCAAATAAAAAATAWACAAATAAWWTAATAAAATTAATAATACTTCTGTTATAGTTGTTGCAAATRCATCACTTATGACGATCAATTTARATCCGAATARAAATAACSAATAAATGTATACATTAAGACGATGATAATCTTTTGCTAGAATGTTGTTGTATAAAATATATACCGATGWAATAAATATTACGAAGGATATAGTAACGGATAATAAAATATGTAATCCGTATGCATCATTAATATTTCTAGCACATTTAATTAATTCCAGGTGTATTTCCCTTTAATTGAAACATAAAATTATATTATGTATTTTATATATATATAATATAATTATATTAATTTATTTTAATAATATAAATATTTAATATAATAAATTTAATAACTTTATTAAAATTACATAGATATAAATTAAATTTTTTATAAATATTTATTTTTTACATTATTAATAATTATAATAATATAAATATTATATATAATTTAATTTAATCAAATTTAACATTAATTTATTTCTTTAATTCAATATTAAATTATCAATAATAATTATTTTTTTATTAATTAATACTATCATAGGATAATATAATAATATTATATGAATTATATATTTTTTATTATATTTTTTTTAAGACTGGCATGATTCGAACCTGTGATTATCGCGGTTACGAATCGAGGACTCTAGCACAGAGCCACGAACAATTTTTAATTGATTTTTCTTGTTTTTATGTTACAAATAATAAATACAATCGTTAAACAATATTATACAAAATAATAATTACCTTATTTTTTGAATCTTCAAAACCTTATCATTAAATTCATTCGTTTGATTAGTATCATTCATATTATTATTTATCATTTGAAATACTTTTTTATGTTGTGGTGAATTAATCGTACTAGTTAACATGTTTTTTAATAATACGTTCAATTCTTTAAATTTWATCTTTATYAATCTGTTTAAAATAAAATRACAAATATTTTTAATMATTTATTTATAACAATTTTTAGATAAAATTATTATTGATATTATTATTACCTCATCCAAAATACAATCGTAARATCGACAATTAAAAATACTATAAGTGGAAAACGTTCAATGTAAAATGCAATAGCAATTGTAAARTAATTATCACTAACTAATATCAACCATGGATAATCGAAAATAATTATTAATATTATCAATATAATTATTAATAAAATAATGTAACATTGTTGCCAATAATATTTGGATAAATTCATTGGTACGTTTAATTTATTCATTGCACGAATACAATTTTCTATTTGCCACAAGAAACGTCTTACTTTCTGTAATAAACATAAAAAAAAAGAAATTAACGTAAAATAATTTAATTAATATAGAAATAATGAAAATCTAAAATTTTACCTTTCTTCTAAAAATTCCAACAACGATTGAAGCAACTTGAATAAAATAATCGCAATAAATGTATATTAATATTGTTACATGTCTAATAACCGTTCCTTTCCAAGWATTTGTTGTTATTGGAAATGAATAAATGTTAATTATAATAATATATATTATAACAGATAAACAGGCATGAATCCAACCGATTATATTTATTTTATCATTTACGTAATATTCGATCAAACCGGTTGCAAAAATTGAATTTAATGTCACCAATGGTTTTATGTTACTTTGCAATTCTTCCGATATAAACATTTTGTGGTTTTTTTTTTTTTTATTTTAATATTGTTTATTAAAGAAGAAGAACAAAATTTCTATTCAATTTTTTTTTTAATTTTATTTTATTGAATTGAATGGAATTGAATTGAACTCATTTGATTTTAATTTTATTTTTTTTTATCTTATGGGTTTTTATTTAATTTTATTTAAAATTATTTTTTTTTAATTTTTTTTAATTTTATTTCTATTTTATTTTAATTATATTTAATTTTATTTAATTTCTATTTTATTTTTTGTATTATTTTATTTTATATCGCTGATAAAAATATGAAACAACAAAATTGTGTGTTTTTTTTTTTTTTTTTTTTTTAATAATCACCAATCAGTATAAAAAACTTTGTTTTTTTGTTACTTATAGTTTTTTTTTCGTGAAAAACATATATGTATATGCAAATTGAGAACGTTCATTGGTGAGTTTAGATGTGACACTAAAGACAGTTCATTATTATACAACTTCCATTAGATCTTATTACGTTAATAG
>NW_015149061.1:599964-604853 GCF_001465965.1 Polistes dominula | reverse complement strand
AATCAATAAAGACTGAACACTCGAATAAATTTCTTTGATAATTTTTTTTTTTTATTTTTTTTTTTTTTTTCAAGAAAAGTTAAAATTATAAAAGTATAAATTAAAAGAAAATTGTATAAAGAAATAAAGATGTCTTATAACATTCGTGTCGGGTTTTTCTTATCTTGAGTCTTCCACTTGAATTATCTGTTCAAAACGGAAATTCATTTATAAGTTACGTTAACATTCGTACCATTAACATTGTTGGTTGTGGTGGTGGTGGTGGGCGATATCTTTAAAGGGTTAAGTATATGCTCTTACAATTTCTATTAATTGATAACTTTCCTTGCTTATCTAAAAAAAAAAAAAAAATCATTTCTACAAATCGATCTTATTTTTTTTACATTTTTCGATTTGATCAACAGATTTTATTGAAAACAAAAAAAAAAAGATAATGAATGGCTATTCATAAATACATATTTAAAAGGGAAAAAATCATTGATTATGATGTATACGCAAATATAAGTTAAAAAACGAATGACAATATTGCATGTAAATTGCATGTAAATTGCATGTAAATTGCTTGTAAATTGCACGGAAAAGGTCAGATATTTTCATAAAAATAAAAAAATAAATAATCATGTAAGAAGTATAACATAAATAACAACATATATATATATATATTAACTAGAGGTGCCCCGCCACACGCTGCTGTGGCTCATAATCAGTCCGATACACAAGTCTTTAAGTCAACGAGTTACCTAATACCGATAATATTGCAATTATAAATTGAGTTATAAACAATCCTATCTTTCAAGTTAGATGAAGCTACACACAGTGTGTAAAATTTTATTAAAATCGGTTCAGTAGTTTAGGAGTCCATTGCGGACAAACAACGTGACATCTAATTTATATATATTCAGATTATATATATTATAATAAAAATAATAGTATATATATAATATGGTAATTTAGTATATATAAAATTATTATATATAATTATATACACGTATATATATATAGTATTTTTAGATAAAGTAAATATAACAAGTTATGTTTTTGTTTTATGTATTATATTAGGTCATTAAATATAAAATGTCTGATTTTGATGTGAAAATAATACGAGTTATCAGACATTTCATAGTTAATAATCTAATAATAAAAATTCATTTATTAACTAATTTAACGCTTAAGATTTTTATGCTTCTTTTTTTTATATTTTTTTTTTTTTTGTACATTTTTTGTGTATTTTCAAATTTTATTTATAGTATATATATATAGTAGGTGATATTTTGATAATGATAGATATTTAAATGGGTGATGAGATCATTATTGAAAGGTTTTTTTCCTGTTATGATGAACAATCTCGACTAATTATCTGTTATTTTGTTCAATTATGTTGTTTTGCTAGTTATTAAATGTTTTTTTTTTTTTTATTTTTTTATTTTTGATCAACATCATCGTAATCATTTATTATAATGATTGTACAAGACTGGTTATTGATTATTTTTTTTTGTTTTTTGTTATATCACTGTTAATAACTTATGATACGAATATTGAAATTGTTTCGACTAATTATAAAGAAATACATTTGTATTTAATCCTTAAAGTGCACACTTGGTAAAAGTTTGTGCACCGTAGGTGTTTGACACCCCAACGTGTTTGAACGCACCTCCTGAAGTCGCTATTTTAATATTTAAACCTCGCAATTTTTTAAAAAGTAGTTTGATACATCTCTTTTAAAATAGAATAGGTTTTATACTCATCTGAATTAACACTAGATGGCACTAAATATTTTGTCGAATTCAGTACCGTTTTCGAGAGATCAAAGATTTCTGGGGTGTCGAACACCCGATGTGTTTGATCACGTCTCCTGAAGCTGCTATTTTAATATTTAAACCTCGCAATTTTTTTTGAAGTAGTTTGATACATCTTTTTTCAAATAGAATAGGTTTTATACTCATCTGAATTAACACTAGATGGCACTAAATATTTTTTCGAATTCAGTACAGTTTTTGAGAGATCACAAATTTCTGGGGTGTCAAACATGTGTTTGAACGCGTCTCCTGAAGCTGCTATTTTAATATTTAAACCTCCCAATTTTTTTTTGAAGTAGTTTGATACATCTTTTTTCAAATAGAATAGGTTTTATACTAATTTGAATTAACACTAGATGGCACTAAATATTTTTTCGAATTCAGTACAGTTTTCGAGAGATCAAAGATTTCTGGGGTGTCGAACACCCCATGTGTTTGATCGCGTCTCCTGAAGCCGCTATTTTAATATTTAACCTCGCAATTTTTTTGAAAGTAGTTTGATACATCTTTTTTCAAATAGAATAGGTTTTATACTCATCTGAATTAACACTAGATGGCACTAAATATTTTTTCGAATTCAGTACAGTTTTTGAGAGATCACAAATTTCTGGGGTGTCAAACACCCCATGTGTTTGAACGCGTCTCCTGAAGCTGCTATTTTAATATTTAAACCTCCCAATTTTTTTTTGAAGTAGTTTGATACATCTTTTTTAAAATAGAATAGGTTATATACTAATTTGAATTAACACTAGATGGCACTAAATATTTTGTCGAATTCAGTACAGTTTTGGAGAGATCACAAATTTGTTGGGGTGTCAAGCACCCCCTATGTGCACTTTAAGGGTTAATATTGTATATACTTAACTATGCATAATACAATTTTAATTTATAATTATTTATTTTGATTTATATTATAATAAAAAAAATTGTTTTCTTTGTTTTTTTATTTTTTCAGATTTATATCAAGATGACGAATATCGTGGCAGATTTGATTCATGGTTACAGGGATCTCATGGATAACAAATCCGGTGAGTCATTTCAAATTATATAAACATTATTATACATATATATATATATATATTTATACTGACAAATAATTCATCAAATAAAATTCATCTTTAAAATATACATCGTTTATTTCCTATTATACAAAAAAATTAAAAGAATATCATTTTGTTCGAAGTTGATGATGGGCTGACTGAATTTTTTACTTCAAATCATTTTCATCAATTTGGTTATTTTTTTTTCTTCTTTTTCTTCGAGATTTCAAAGTCATCGTATTAATTTTTTTCTTTTTTTTTTTTTTTGTTCTATACTTTAAATAGCTAATAATCTTCTAGCAAAAAAAAAAAAAAAATTAATCAAAGAAAGGTACCCACGTGTTGACCTTCGACTAACAAAAATATTGTGAAATGTCTTCTCATACAGTCAGAAGATTCTTTTTTTTTTTCTTTTTTTTTCTTTTTTCCTTTGTATGAACATCTCAAACGTTCATTTGCATTTATATTTCTTTTATTTATATTTCCCCCCTTTTTCCTTCCTCATTTTTTTTTTTGACACTCTGTCAATCATTTTTATTCTAGGAAATAAACGATGATGTTAAGACAAGGTGATGATTTTAGTTAAGTGAATGACCTTTGTATTTATATTTTATTTTTCTTCATTATCAAGATTTCTTTTATTAAACACATTTACTTTTTGTTATAACAATAGTAAATTGCATTAATGCAATTTGAAATGTTGATTGAATTAAACAAAAATCTTTGATTTATTTCAACTTTCTTTTATAACATGTTGTTAAACGCAACGGGAATTTTTACGAAAATCTCTTCGTCAGGCCACGTGTATCAAAACGTACAGTTTTTTAAGTTGAACGTCAGACACATGTGCCTGACACGGCCTGAATTGAAAGTTCAATGTCAGTCATCGATGATTGACGTGGAAATCAACGTGTTAAAAGGAAAAATCTCATTTTTTTTTTTTATAAATAAAACTATTATAGAATTTTTTGTTTATCATCCAGAAGAAAATAAAAGGAAGAATAAAATAGTGGATAATGAATTGTATTATTATTATGATTATTATGATTATTATTGTTATTATTATTATCATTATTATTTATAAATAATTATATGAGAAAGTAGCACAAGTAAATGAAAATTAAAATGAAATTTATAAAAAAAAAAAAAAAAAATGATTGCAATGTCGAATTAAATCGAGTTGATGATATTATTTATAAATTATGGTCAGCATTCTTGCAATAATCATCGTTTCAAGGCTATACATTTGTCGTAAGGTTTCTTGATAAGAGAAAGAAAGAGATAGTGATGAATATATGTATATAGGTAGGTGTATGCATGTTGTATGCAGAGCATACCAATTTTCCGATTTGTATTTATGTAAAAGAAGAAGGAAAGTATATATTAACAGAAAGTGTCCTTGCTCGTTATTATGTTAAATTATTATGAAATATGTTTTTTGTTTTGTTTATATAACACAGACCATGATATGATTATAGATATTATATCACAAAGGTTTGATCGATTTTTTTATCGATACATTTGAAAAAAAAAAAATTATATAATATATTCATGTATATATTATATTATTTTTTTTTTTTATGGATAGATACATTTCATTATTATTATTATGAAATATGTTTTTTGTTGTGTTTATATAACACAGACCATGATATGATTGTAGATATTATATCACAAAGGTTTGATCGATTTTTTTATCGATACATTTGAAAAAAAAAAATTATATAATATATTCATGTATATATTATATTATATTTTTTTTTATGGATAGATACATTTCATTATTATTATTATTATTATATGAAGTATGTATAATATATACTCGTATATAATTATTTATTAATTAATTTAATTTAATTTACAATAAATATTATATTATTTAATTAAACATTTATTATACAATTTTCAAGGTTTCTTTTTATAAAATTGATACATTTGAAAAAATTAATTAAATATAGTATATATATAATATAATTTATTTTTATTATATATAATAATTTCATAAATATTATTTTAATTTATATATTTGTATAATTAGTATATGAAGTATATA
>NW_015149061.1:589964-594964 GCF_001465965.1 Polistes dominula | reverse complement strand
GTTCCTCCTATAGGGTCCCTAATCTCTAGCACCTTGAAATACGCTATCTGGTGGCTACATTCAAAATTAGAGTAGATAGGTTCGAATTGCTACACCACGCTCCTGCCAGAGATCCCAATGTGAGAAGAAGAAATTAAAAAAGTACAAAAACAAAGCGAAAGAAAAGGAGAGAAAGAAATACAAAACGAAGGGAATGTCAAAGGAATGATAAAATAAAAATGTTGGTGGGTGTATAGTGATGGTGGTGGTTGATGGATGTGTAAATTGACTGTGTGAAGGTTTAAAAAAAAAAAAAGAATCCAACAAAGAATAGTGGTCTAGTAAAAAAGAGGAAGGGAAGACAGAAATTAGGGTCATCTAACGGGATAAAAAGAGAAAGAGAAAGAGAATGAGAAGAAGAAGTTTGAGTAGGAGAAAAGAGTGGTGTGGGGGGGAGAGGGCGCAGCAAGAGTACATGAAATTTGAAATCAGATCGGTCGATGCACCTTGTGCGAATGCATTTTTGAACGTATAAAAAAAAAAAAAAAGAAGAAGAAGAAGTAGAATAAGAAAATGAAAAATGAGAAAGGGTTGGTGGTGGTTGGGTGAATGGGAAAAAAAAAGAAAAAGAAAAAAAAATAGGATTAAAGAAGGGCTAGCAATAAAAAAGTTTTTTTGAACGACGAGGAGTGTGTGGGATGGGATGGATGCAGTGGATGTAGTAGAATGGGGGGAGTGAGGGTTAGGGAGGGAGGAAGGGAGGGAAAAGAGTTTCGTTCGAGGATTTGCGCTTTTTAGTCGGTTGGAAAACTCTTGGAAGTGGTGGTGGGATCCCGGAAGCATCCCGGAGGCGTTAAAGCGTACGACAATCCAGGAGGCTTACCTCGACAATTTCTTTCTCACTCTTTGTGTAATCGGCCGATACTTGGCTGCGCTTTCATGCGGCCTATGATCCGCACCAAAGAGAGTGAGAGAGTTAGAAGAGGAGAGGAATGAGGGAGAGGGAGGGATGAGGGAGAGTGTAGGAGTATGTCGTCATCCCCCTTTTCTGTACTCTCGGCCCCTATTTAATCGATAATACGGTCGGCGTCTAGCACGAAACTCAAAAAGAAGAAGAATCATCTCTTTCGTGATTGGTGGCTTTTATTTTTCTTTTTCTTTTTTTTTTTTTTTTTTTTTTTTTGTTCTTTTTTTATTTATTACATTGCAAATTTTATAATGACTAATTTGGTTTTGTTTTTTTTCTATACTTTAAAGATATTATTTATACTCTTTATAATTTATTATTAACTTTATTATTTATTATATAAATTATAAATTATAATCTTAATGTATGTAAATTACGTGTCACGTTGTTTGTCCGCAATGGACTCCTAAACTACTGAACCGATTTTAATCAAATTTTGCACACTACGTGCAGTTTCATCCAACTTGAAAGATAGGATAGTTTATATCTCAATTTATAGTCGCAATATTATTTTATTGCAAATTATTTGTTTATTAACAAAGAGTCATGATTATCTCAATTAGTTCGATAAGATTCCACTAACAGATGGCGGTATAAGGTAATTCGTTGTAGGGACCCTGTAGGAGGGACGCGCCAAAGAATTTTGGGGGACAGGAACTTATGTAATCACGTGATTGCGCGCGAATGAATCAAACATTTTAAATAGTATAAAAGTTGTATATAGTAATAGTGAATAGTTGTAGGGGATAGAGTGGTGAATTGCATCAAATACAGAGAAAAAAATGAACCATATTTAATGATAATTAAAAAATTTATAATTAAAATAGAATAGGTTACACAATAAAAATTATTATAAATTCAAAAAGAAAGATTCAATTAAGTTTGATTTGATAAAAGGCATTACAGTATTTTGAAATTTCAAAACAACTTGTAAGAATTAATACAATTTTGATAAATACAATTATCTACTATATATATATTACATTTACAATTATTTTAATCATTCATACAATTTGTTTTTCATTTCCAATACTAATAAATCAGCTAGGATTCCTGGGTATTATATCTTCATAACTAACAACAGCCGTTATTTATACATACTAAAGAAAAAAACATGGCTGCTCGTTGCATCGGAAGCTGTCCCCCAAAATTTTCAGCCAATAGCAACCCCAGCAGTATGTATGACGCGTCTCTCCTACAGGGTCTCTAATTTGTTGACTTAAAAACTTGTGTATCGGACTGATTGTGAGCCACAGCAACGCGTGGCGGGGCACCCCTAGTTTATATATATATATATATTTTATAAATTTTATTACATAAAATATAAAATATTTATATATAATTGTAATTTTATAATATTATAATTAAAATCTTATAATTTTATAATTTTATAATTTATAACATATTACAAATAATAAATAATATAATAATAGTTAAGAGCATGATTGCACACACAGCATGCAAGTGAATTTCGAATGGGTTACATAGAGAAAGATATATATATATACATACATATATACATGTATAATTACATTCAATATACATATACATATATATATTGAGTAACTAATTAATTGATCAACCTATTTAATTTCAGTATTACAAAATATATTACAAAATAGATGAAAATAATCGAATTTCTGTACAGTTAACTGTTATTTTCTTTTGTTTATTCTTTTTTTTATTTTTTTTTTATTTTTAATAATCCGTCAAGAGAGAGAGAGAGAGAGAAAGAGAGATCCTTTTACCTACCTGAGAAAGAAAAAAAAGAAATAATGAAAGAAAATAGGCACGTTTACAAAGGTACGCGTGAACGGTGGTAAAGTTGATGGTAGTGGTAGTAATAGTAGTGGTGGTAGTTGGTGATTATGGTCATGGTTGTATAGCGCGCGTGCCCATTCGTGCGAATCGCGTGCGCATCCATGGTAGGAGCGAGGTCATACCAGAGTGCGAAGCTAATTTACTGGAAGCACCGACAACGTTAACCACGTCTTTCTCTCTCTCTCTCACTCTCTCTCTCTCTCTTTCTCTTTCTCTTTCTTTCTCTCTCTCGTAGGAGTTTGAGTTACCCCGTTTACCTGGTAAAAAGCGTTCAACCAATTTCATTCCGCTATAACGGAGATGGTCAACGATAATATTTCTCTCTCTCTCTCTCTCTTGAGTTACCCCGTTTACCTGGTAAAAAGCGTTCAACCAATTTCATTCCGCTATAACGGAGATGGTCAACGATAATATTTCTCTCTCTCTCTCTCTCTCTCTCTTACTCTCTTACTCTCTTCCTGTTGGTTAGAAAAAATAAGAATAATAATAATAATAATAAAAATAAAGAAAATACATATATCACGCGACAACGCAAGTAATTTATTAAAAACCATGTATATGTATGTATTGGAATATTATTTTATTTTTATTTTATTTTATTATTTAATGGAAGAATGAGAAATATTTTTTATTAATAAAGTAAATTTTTTATTTAATAAATTTATTAATAAAAAAAGTTTAATAATAAATATTAAAAATAAAAAAACAAAGATTTTATTAATAAAGTAAAGCAAAGAATATTATTTTTATTTTTGTATACAACAATAATACAATGTTATAATTAGTAATGATTATTATTATTCAATATTTAATAGAAGAATGAAATATTTTTTAATAATAAAGTAAAGTAAAGAATATTATTTTAATTTTGTATAAACGTGACATTAACAATAATAAAATGTTATAATTATTAATTATTATTATTTATTATTTAATAGAAGAATGAAATATTTTGTATAACAAAGTAAAGTAAAGAATATTATTTTAATTTTGTATAAACGTAACATTAACAATAATACAATGTTATAATTATTAATGATTATTATTATTTAATATTTAATAGAAGAATGAAATATTTTTTAATAATAAAGTAAAGTAAAGAATATTATTTTAATTTTGTATAAACGTAACATTAACAATAATACAGTTTTATAATTATTAATTATTATTATTTATTATTTAATAGAAGAATGAAATATTTTTTAATAATAAAGTAAAGTAAAGTAAAGAATATTATTTTAATTTTGTATAAACGTAACATTAACAATAATGCAATTTTATAATTATTAATTATTATTATTTATTATTTAATAGAAGAATGAAATATTTTTTAATAATAAAGTAAAGTAAAGAATATTATTTTATTTTTTTTCTATACAACAAGGTTATAATTATTAATTATTGTAATAATTATTTATTATTTAATGAAAGAATGAAATGTATTTTTTTTTTTTTTTTTCTTATTAATGAAGTGTATCAAGAATATTATTTTATTCTTTTATACACCCTTTTAGAATTATTAATTAACGATTGAATGATTGTTAAATAAATTGTTAAAAAATAAATTAATAATAATATATGTAATTATGATAAATAAATTGATGATATTGTTATTATTGTTTCAGATCCTAGGGTAAATGATTGGATTATGATGAGCAGCCCTTTTCCCACAATGGCCATATGTCTGTCTTACGCATACTTTAGTAAAGTAATAGGACCAAAATTGATGGAAAATAGAAAACCATTCGATCTTCGACGTATACTTATTGTTTACAATCTCGTACAGACCCTCTTTTCTACGTGGATCTTCTATGAGGTTTGTACATTTAATTATTATATATATATATATTGTATACATATAACAATAACTGAATATATAAACATAGGGGGTGGTATGATTCAAAAAACATAATTCTAAAAAAAAATATTAAAAGATTAATCATCACATTATTTTTTATTTTATTTTATTTTATTTTTTATTTTTATTTTTTTTGGAATAGTAAACAAAGTATGATTATGTACATCATTTGTATTTTAATTATTTGATCATTAGGAACTAAATGATTTTTTTTCTATTAAAATAATTTTAATAAAATAAAAAATAACAGATGAAAAGAAATATTATTATTAAATTAAAATAAAAAAATTATTAAAATAAATATAAAATAAAATAAAATATTATAATAAATTAAAATTAATATAAAATATATAATTTATAATATATAAGTTATAT
>NW_015149061.1:567144-579089 GCF_001465965.1 Polistes dominula | reverse complement strand
TTTTTTTTTTTTTTACTATGCACTAGTGTTCATAAATATAAACTGCATTTTTTTATGAGATATAAAGAGAGAGAAATAATAATAATAATTATAATAATAATAATAATATTAGAGTAGGACGAAATGTTTAAGAAGAAGAAGAAGAAAAATGGGAAAAAAAAGTAAAATCGAATTTTGAACACATTTGACTGTCGACATCTGGTATAAGCTTTTCTATTTTTTTTTGTTTTTTTTTTTTTTAAATAAATTTCACGTATTACACACCAGAAAGAAATAGAAAAAGAGAAAGAGAAGGAATGATAAATAAATAAATAAATTGTTTATAGTGCAGAGGCAAAGGAAGTGCAAAAAAAAAAAGAATTTAGGAAAAAAATTGAGGCACAAAAAAATGGCTTTTTTTGTTTTGTTTTGTTTTCTCAAACAATAAATAATAAAAAAATAACACAAGCTTCGCATGTTGAAGAAGAAAAAAAAACAAATACGAGCGCGCGCACATATAATAAATAAATAAATAAATAGTCCTTCGAAAGGATTATTTTGAAAGTTCATAGAAGAAAAAAAATTAAAAAAATAAAATGGATAGATAAAATGATTTTGAACAGAGATGTGTGTATGTACGTATATGTGTGTGTGTGTATGTGTATGGTTTTTTTTTTGTAATTGAATATTTTATTGTTTCACGATGGGGGATAAAAAAATATTCGTGCGAATAAATAAATTCATTTAAAAAGCTGCGAAAGAAAGAAAGAAAGAACTAGTCGCAAAAAGAAGAAAAAAAAAGAAAGAAGTAAAGTTTATTGTAATAAATAAATAAATAAATAAATAAATACTTAATAAAAACAAAAAAGGACAAGAGAGAGAGAGAGAGAGAAAAAAAGAAAGAATTGTTGCTAAATAAGTAGGCACAAATGGAATTTACTTTACGCCCGTAAATCTTGGCGACTAATGCGAAATTAAATTAAAATAAATTTAAAAAAAAAAAAACACAGAAACCAAAACAAAAACAAAATGTCGTGTCGTAAAAAGATTGACGGTGTCGCGTGTCTTGTGTTCTTATTCTAGTTAATAACAAAATAAATAAATTAAAATTAAATAAAATAAATGAATAAATTAATAAATAAAATAAAAATTAAAACTAAAGAAATGTAACCCGCGCAGAGGGATGTGTGTGGGGGTTGGGGTGGGAATTGCAGAATGTTAAGCGCAAACGAGGGTTAAGAATAGAAGGGGTGGCAAACTCAACTTTGTAGAAAATTGAAAGAAAAAAAAACAAAACAAAATAAAACACGAGTTAAATGATAATCTTTGTACATAAGAAAGGAATGAATAAAAATAAAAAAAAACGAAGAATTAGAAGAAGATGAACAACAACAACAAACAACAAAAAGTAAAATGGAAGTGTGGTATACGTTAATTAAAAAATGATTATAATAAAACAAATTTTAGAATTAATCTACGATAATGAACGTCATTTAATGAATTAAAAAAAAAACAAACAAACAAACAAACAAACATGAATGAAAAATGAAAGAAGGAAGTAAAAATAAAATATATCGGCGCGATATATATTCGAATTATCCCAGGGCGACCGACCGACCACCGTCTATCATTATGGGGTTCAGAGTAAAAATGGCGTTAAGAAGAGCTGAAAGTTTGAATGGACGGTTGTGTTGCATGCGTCTATCTATTGTCGCGTACCTAATGTTAAAAAAAAAAGAAGAAAAACAAACAAAATACGAACACTGTAACACGGTTATCGATTCTCATTATATTTTTGTACATAATTGAGGAGAATTGCTCAAGAAAAATAAAATAAGATTGAAGAAATGACAATTTCCCGATAGATTTTTACGGGAAGAGAAAGAGAGGGAGAGAGAGAGAGAGAGAGTGAGAGAGAGAGGGAGAGAGAGAATGTGTGTGAAAGTGAGAGAGCTTGCTATGAAAGTCTTGTTTATGCTAATCACATGAAAGATTATAATTACGTAGAAAAAAAAAACCTTTTGAAGAAGATTATGGGTACGTGAGAAAATTGTTAAGCTCATTTCTTTAAAAAAAGAAAAAAAAAAAACAATAACAACAAAAAGTAAAAAGAACAAACAAAATAATAATTCAACAAATTCGTCGTCTCTCTTTACACCTATGGAAAATGTGGACGAATGTGAAAAAAAAAACAAACAAAGATGGCTGAGAAAAATAGGTAGGTGAGATAAAAGACGTATAATGATTACGTATTTACATATATATATATATATATATATATTATGATCTAGGAAAAATTAAGGGAAGGGGGAAGAGAAATAATTAATTAATATAACAAAGTGAATCGTTGAATGAGAAAAAGTTGAAATAATAAGAAGAGAAAAACATTCGTAAATAAACAAAAAAAAAAAACAAAAAAAGTTTCAATAGAGATTTTATTTATAGTTTATTTATTGGGAGTTATATTTTTATTCATAATCAAAAATATATGAGAGATACGAATAAATGAATCATGTTTCGTACAATGGTTGCTAAAAAGAACGACTTGTTCATTTCATTTTTACGTCAATTAATTAATATAATACAATTTTATCGATTATTCTCCTCGATCCTGCATTTTATTTTTTTCATCTTATCGACGAACTTTTAAATTACGCGCCAAAAGAAACTAAGCATCGTAACCAACTGTTCGATACACTTCGATATATACAGGTGTTTATTTGTTATCCTATCGACGAAATTTTGAATTACGCGCCAAAAGAAACTAAACCTCGTAACCAGCTGTTCGGTATACGTCGATATATACAGGTGTTAATTAGTTATCTTATCGACGAAATTTTGAATTACGCGCCAAAAGAAACTAAGCTTCATAACCAGCTGTTCGATACACGTAGAGATATACAGGTGTTCGATTAATCGATGATAAGTGGTGCCATCTGTAGACAAGAGATCAATTTAAAATGTAATCCCGCGCTTTTTCATGTATCCTTCTCTATCACCAAACGTTAAGGTTAGATCATTACTAAACTATTGGTTGGAATAATTGGAATTTTCTTGTAATAAATGGTGCATATATTAAATCGACGAACCTTTAGTTATAAACAAAGAGGACGAAGACGACGTGGATTAATCGGAAAAAGGAAGAACTACGAATAATAAGAAGATGAGGTTAAAAATGGGTTACTAGTTACTCTGACATCAATTCAGTCTTTGAGAAGAAGGGGAAGAAGATCGATCTCATCTTAAACATAAGAAATAAGGTAATGACACGTGGTAATATAACACTAGGAATCTATCATCCAATCATCTTATAGATAATTATTACATTTATTACAAAATAATAATTATTTCAAATTAAATGACAATCACATTCTGACATTGTTGATTGTTTCGTAAGTGTGTTTATAAATGTGTTATCAATCAATCAATCAATCATAATTCATATTCATTTGTCACAGTGCTCTCGTAAATTTGTTGTGTTAGATTAAAATGAAAAAGAAACAAGAAAAACAAAAGATATAAAGGTTAGAAGGAATGTGCGCATGCGCACGACCCGAGCCAAAATTTAATGTCCCCTACTTTTTTCACTTCTTCATGGAAAATCATTTTCACTTGTACGACGAGTGTTTTTAAAGTTCTCTTATTACTATTGCAATTTTAAATGTTTTATTAAATAATAAATATATAATGTTATTATTTAAATATTATCACGTTTTTGTTTGACAGCACGAATTCTTTATCTTATTATTTATATATATATATATATGTATATATATATGTCATACGTGTTTTTTGTCATACCGATCGTTATATCAATGTTAAAAATTTTAAATGTTTAATCGGTTAAAATAATAAATTTAAAGATATTAATAAAAATCAAGAAAAAAATTGAATAACGTAAAAGAAACAAATACGAAACAACAACAACAACAGCAAGGTACACACGAACTATCATCATCATCATCATATGGTAACCCCGCCCAATGATTTATTTTTTTTAACATAAATTTTTCTTGTAATTATAAAAAAATCAAAATGTAAAATTAACAAATATTATTAACCTTTATTCAATTATCTAATAATCAATTGTAGGTTAGAAAATGATTTAGTCGTGTGAAGTGTGAAATAAACGTGCGCGCGCTTACGCGTTCCAAATTCCGTTCCTTTCATTCAAACGTTCGTCGTTCGTAAAAGTACTACGTGAGTTGTTTCATTCGTTCGTTCGTTAGTTCGTTCGTTCTTCGCGTTTCTCTCATTTCGAGAAATAAAAAAAAGAAAAAAGAAAAGCAAAAAAAAAAGTTTATTTCGTGTTCTTCTTTTTTTTATCCCCCCCTCCCCTCCCCTTTCGTAAGAATATAATCCCTTATCATATTTATGGGATAAATTGATAATTTATAATAATGTCGAATATTAAATAACTGGTAAGGATTTAATCGATGCTGTTGTGTCATATTATTTCGAATAAGAATAAGAAGAAGAAAAAGAAGAAGGAGGAGGAAGAGGAGGAGGAGGAAAAAGGACATATATACAAAAGAAAAAGGCTGACGCGTGTGTATGTGTATTTTTTGTGCGTGTTGTGTGTGTTGTATGTTTGTACGTGCGCGCGTCTCCTACACTTGGTATGTATTTTCTTATTTTTTTTTTTTTTGCTTCTTCGTAATAATCGCACGACCATATTTAAATTTTGTTTTAATTCTTTATTAACATGTCATTAATGCAAAATATTATTACAAAAATAACACATTTTATGAAATAAACATATATATATGTATATATGTGAGAAAAAAAGAAAAGGCAAATTGACATGATTGATCGATTCGCACGGATTAATTTTGATTGATCGATTGATCAATCGATTGATCGATAGATCGCAAAATGGCGGGAACAAATTTACTGGAAAAAGATTGAAACACGTCTGGTAAGGTTCGTCGAGCAGCGATTAAAATAGAACTCAAATTTTTCAACTTGGTCATTTTCTATTAATAGATATCCCGTTTGGTCGTTTCACGTTTCTTGCTTCAACAAAACGAAATTCATGCTTAGTATGCAAATAATTATTTGCTCGATAATTAAAACGATGACGATTGATAATTATGATGATGATGACGTATTAGAGAATTTTCAGAATTTTTTTTCTTTTTTTTTTTCACCATTTTTGGTGGTGAGGATAAGAGTGGAGAGGAAAGGAAAGTGAAGCAAGAAGGAATGTATAATTATTCACCTTTTAAATAAATAAGTCAAATGTATTATTAAATCAGTTATTTAATAATAATTTAAATTAATTATTATTCAATAGTATTATTAAAATTACATTTGAAATTTATAATTAAATTTAAAAATCAATTTTATTTAATTATTTTATATATATATAAATATATTTACATTTAATAATTAAAGGTTAATTAAAGGTTTAATATAATATAATATAAATAATAAATTATGTTAAATTAATTATAATATAATAATTAAATTATATATATATAAATATATTTACATTTAATAATTNATAATTTATAATAATAAACAAAAATGTCTACTTTCGTCATTCACATTCGAAAAAAAAAAAAAAAAAAAAAAAAACAATATGGTTATTTAAAAAAACAAAACAAAACAACAACAAAAAGAAGAACCGTGCTTCTGTATAAAATTATTAATAACAAATATACGTGTGATGATTATGTTGGAATTTAGGTCGGCATTTAAAAAATAAGAAAGAAAAAAAATGTCACACGTGCGATAAAGAGTATCTTACGATAATTTACATACGTCAGTTATTTTACAGATTGTAAAAATAATGATTTGAAGAATCAAATGATTTTCTCAGCCTTAATACTAAAACACACACACACACATATATATATATATATATATATATATATATATATATATATATATATATCTCTTTTGATAGACATATAGTTATGAGTCATGTTGATCGCTTGTTCGTTGAAATAAAATGAAACCGCATATGTCATCGAACGAATTTATCACTTCGTTATCCAAGAAGCAGCTGATACTTTCAAACAAAAAAATTCATTTCTTCATTAACTTGTTTTATTTGATTTCTATATCAAACCATCATTCTATATATATATATATATATATATCATATGTTATATTGAAGTGTTTTAAGTATTAGATTAATCAACTTAATGATAAATACAATATGACATATTTCTACTGTTAATTTAAATAACAATCGATTATTGTATTAATTGTATTTAATTGTATAGGTAACCACACGTTATGTTACCTAATTAAAAAAAAAAAATAATAATAATAATTTTATCGGGTTGTCCTGAAAGTAGTTCGTGCCGATTTTGACTGAAGATGGAAGATGCAACCTTATTTCAGTTTTTGTTTTGTTATATATTATTATATTGTTTTTATAATTATATTTATATATATATATATAACTATAAATAATATAAATAAATATAAAAATAATATAATAATAATAAATTATAAATATATTTTTAATTAGCAAGTATTATTGTTATATAATATTATATATATATTATTAAATTATTATTAATATTTATTATTATTATAATATATTGTAATAATATATAAATATAATATAATATATTATAATAATAATATAAATTATTATAATATATAAATTATATTAAATTATTAATTCATTATTAAATTATAATAGAAAATGTATATTAATTATTAAATTTACATATATTATTATATAAAAAAATATATAATATTTATATAAATTAAAACATTATAGTTTTTATTAATATATATACATATATTATATATTATAATAATAATATGTATTATTAATAATTAAATAATAAATTAAATAATAAAGTAATAAATAGTAATATATATTATTATATATATATAAATTAATTTAATATAAATATAATATTAAAATTAAATATTACATATATGAACATATTTATATAATTATTAATATAATTATTAATATAATAATAAATATAATAAATAAATATAATAACTTTAAAATTTCGTGTTTCGAGAACTTTTCAGGTTTTTTTTTTTTATCAAAAGAACTGTAATGCCATCTATCGAAAATCGGCACGAACTTTTCGGACAACCCCAATACACATAACAATTGTTTGCAAAATTTCAACCCCCATTTTTTTTACCTTTTATAAATGTTTGATCAAATCAATCAATTCAATCAAATTGTTTAAACATTTCAAATTATATTTTCTCATGAAACACCATAACAACAAGAAGCTTGAGAAAACATTTTTAAATAAAATGTATAGAATTATAAATTATTGTTCATATTTAAAAAAAAAAAACAATAAGATTGCAATTGATGAAGAAAAATAAAAGAAGAAGAAAAAGTAGAAAATGTGATGGTCGTTTATTCAGGCCATGTGCTCTGATTATTCGCCAAAGATTCGATCGATGTTGTTAGGGGACGTTGAGAAAGCTTTGAGGGGTGGCTTGATATAAAAAAGAAAGGAGAAAGTGAGTCAGGGATAGGAAGATGAAGTAGTGGGAGAAGGGGGTAAACCTTTTGGTTTTGGGTTAGTCGTCTAGGTAAGAGTGTGATGGTAAGAAAGGTTGGGTGGTTAGGTTAGGTTTGAGTATTAAAAGTACATAGTGACCGACAATTTCTTCTTGTCTAACGACAATCAGTGAGCAAAGGATTAATATCTCTTTGATAGTTCGACTGATGTGAAAACGGAGTAGTATATAAGGCGTGTCTCTTTGAAACATTTTACATACACCATGTTCTAAGCTGAATATGTATCTGTGTATGTATTTATATACATAAGATATATATCGTGGTAGTTGTAATGTTGTTTGGTTGTCATATGGTGACCTAAAACTCATGCTAGTTACTTTCTATTAAATCATTTTTTACTATATCATCCTATATCTTCTTCTTCATCTTCATCTTCATCTGCACCTGTAGCAAGTAAAAGTTGCATCTAATACAAGTTTCATTTCCAATGAAATTGTTGTACATATGTTGATTGTTTAAATTTGTTCTAATGAAACAAAAGTACATTATGAATTGTAATATCTTCTTCATCTTCACCTTCTTCTTCATTGTCTTCTTCATCTTCATCTGCAGCTGTAGCAAGTGAAGGGTTGCATCTAACACAAGTTTAATTTTAAACACTTGTTGAAATTGTTAAATACTGTACATTTCATTGTTTTAATTTGTTCTAATGAAACAAAAATATAATATTAATTGTAATACCTTCTTTATCTTCATCTTCATCTTCATCTTCTGCAGCTGTAGCAAGTGAAGGGTTGCATCAAACACAATTTTAATTTTCAACAGAATTGTTGTACACTTGTTTGTTTAAATTTGTTCTAATAAAATCATAATAAAACATTAATTGTAATATCTTCTTCATCTTCATCTGCAGCTGTAGCAAGTGAAAGGTTGTATCTAACACAAGTTTAATTTTCAACAAAATTATTGTACACTAGATTGTTTAAATTTGTTCTAATGAAACAAAAATATAATATGAATTATAATATCTTCTTCATCTTCACCTTCTTTTTCATTGTCTTCTTCATCTTCATCTGCAGCTGTAGCAAGTGAAGGGTTGCATCAAACACAATTTTAATTTTCAACAAAATTGTTGTACACTTGATTGTTTAAATTTATTCTAATGAAATTATAATAGAACATTAATTGTAATATCTTCTTCATCTTCTTCTTCATCTTCTTCTTCTTCATTTTTTTCTTCATCTTCATCTGCAGCTGTTGCAAGTGAAGGGTTGACTCTAACACAAGTTTAATTTTCAAAACTTATTAAAATTGTTAAATGCTGTACACTTGATTGTTTAAATTTGTTCTAATAAAGCAATAATAGAATATTAATTAATATTAAATAAATAAATATGAAAATATTTGTTTTCAGTATTTGATGAGTGGTTGGGCGAGAGGGTACAGCTTTCGTTGTCAACCAGTCGATTACTCAACCAATCCTTTAGCACTCAGGATGGCGAATACATGTTGGTGGTATTACTTCAGTAAATTCACCGAATTCTTCGATACGGTAAGAGTACAATTTAAATATTTAACAAAAAGAATGAAAAATATATCAAACATTAATTATTATGATAAATAAAATAACATGGTTTATCAAATATTTGCAAATTACATTTTAAAAACTTTGTTTCACGTAATACAAAGATATCAATGCACGTGTACAATTGTCCATTAATGTTAGATAATCATAACCTCAAATATTAGTAATATTTATCGCAGTAATTTGAATGATAAGTTAAAAAAAAAAAAAAAAAGAATGAAATAATAATTGAAAATGTTTCTTTCAACAGTTATTCTTTATCCTGAGAAAAAAGAATCAGCACGTGTCCACCCTTCACGTGATACACCACGGTGTTATGCCATTTTCCGTCTGGATGGGAATGAAGTTTGCGCCGGGTGGTCATAGTACATTTTTCGCTCTATTGAACACATTCGTCCACATAATCATGTATTTCTATTACATGGTTGCAGCAATGGGACCGCGTTATCAAAAATATATATGGTGGAAGAAATATTTAACAACGTTACAAATGGTAAATATAAATGAACACAATATCAAATATAATATACACATTAAATTATTTATTTCAAATGCATTGTATCATTATGTAATATTCTTGATTGTATTATGTTTTTTGTTCATTTATTCCTCCCTCTTTCTCTTCTCTCTCTTTTTCTTCTGTTTTCAGGTGCAGTTTGTATTGATCATGATGCACCAGTTCCAATTACTCTTCACGGATTGCGACTATCCACGAAGTTTCATGATTTGGATAGGTCTACATGGATTTTTATTCTTCGGTCTTTTCTCAGACTTTTATAAAATGAAATATACCATTGGAAAAACAAATGCTAGGAGTAGTAGTAATAATCGTCGCATGACAACAACAAAAACAACAGCAACAGCAAATGGAACAAGTAACAACAACAACAATGGTGGTGGTGCTTGTATGCCAATATTAGAAGATTATCATCATAATCATACAACTAAATCGAAACAAAATGGTATATCAACGTATGCAACTATTTATAACAAAGAGTACAACAGTTGTTACAGCAATGGTACAAACAACGGTTACGTGGCTAACAACAACACTGAGAAAAAGCTCGCTTAGGGTCGTGCCACCATCTCGAAGATGATGATGAATAATAATAATGATAAATTAATTATTTCTTCGAGACATGTAAGATCATCAACATCCGCTCGCCTCATAGAATTATTTTACATTCCGTTAAATGCGAATATTAATAATAATAATAATAATTATAATTATAATAATAATAATAATAATAATAATAATCATTCGCATTGACGCCAATTATACAAAACAAAAATATGACGATGAAATGTGACAGTCGCTGCCAAACAATCGCACATAGTGTCCACCAAAGACAACATAGACAAAAAAATATTTAAAAAAAGAAAAAGAAAGCGAGAGAGATAGAAAAATATAACTATGAATGAATTAGACAATTTTTCACGAAAGATGAGAGAGATAAAACTAGTCCCTCGTATACGAAGATTCATCGAGAGAGAGAGAGAGAAAGAGAGAAAGAGAAAGAAAAAAAGAAAGAAACAACGTGTACAATTATTTTCTTTGCTACAAGTCTTTATCTTTGTTATTTTATTCTTTTTTGTTCACACATTTACCCCCCGTAGAAAATAAAAATAACCTTTTTTTTCATATTAATTTGATGTGACACCACAACTGTCAACCAACAAACAACCCTAAGTGTCTGAATCAAAGAAAAATTGAAGGAAAATGGCTGACAGGAAAGTTGGTTGTTCTGTTTAGGAAAACAATATTTTCTTCGAAGATATAATTAATGAAAAGGACTACGGATATTATCAAATAATTAAATAAATAAATGGATACGAATATAATAATAATAATAAGATATAAATGTGTGTGTGTGTGTGTGTCCGAGAGAGGAGGCAGAGCGGATTCTAAACGAAACGCGCACAATATTTAAGTAATTCAAAGAAACAAACAGTAAAGAAAAGAAAAGAAAAGAAAAAAAAAAGGAAGGAACCATAAAGAACAAATTGAAAAAAGATTTAATAATAAATAATAATAATTATTATTTATTAGTCCCATGTGGGTTGGTGGTAATTGTTTAAACAAAGAGTTCTTTCCATTTTTCTTTTATATTTGTAATAATAATTTATCCGTTGCACGTGGACTCATGTGCCCAGCAAAGTAGCATCAGCAACATGAAAAATACGTGCGACATTGTTTTATATGTGATTTAATGGTATTATGGTTTGTAAAAAAAAAAGGGAGAGGGTGGGGGTTGATGGGTGGGAGGGGATCCTTAAAAACTTAAAATACATTTACACGGACCATACACTTAAAAAAAAAAAAAAAGAACAAATGATACGCCCCTTTAAACACTTAACAACAACAACAAACAACACTTGACACACGTAGTGACATAGACGTTAAAACATACATTTCCATAGAAACAAAAAAAAAATCAACTCCACATCACATTTAATTTCATCGTCATTGAAATGATCATCATCAACATCATCATCATAATCATAATCATCATCATCATAATCATATTCGTCGTCTTGTCCGCGTCTCTCTATCGCCCTTATTGTGTTCAAAGGCTTTGGTGTTCGTCATAGAATTTAAGCGTTTGCCCTTTGCGTGGTGCGCGCGTACATTTAAATTGGGACCCTTAACAATATCGGGGGAAAAAAAAAATATAATATATATACGCATTCTTGAGGGTGGGGTTAGGGTCCCTTTTGTTCTTCTGGGTAAACCCTTTCAGGGTCCTCCTAGCATACGCGAATAGGGTGCTGGTTCTAAGTTACTATACCGTTTTTCTTATATAAAACACACAAAAGAAAAAAAAAGAAAAAAGAAAATTAAAAAAAAATATATATGCGATATTAGAAAAGGTGCCCTTAGTGTGAGGTGGGGGTAGGGGTGAGTAGGGTAGGGAAGGG
>NW_015149061.1:523152-534133 GCF_001465965.1 Polistes dominula | reverse complement strand
ATATATAAATGACACATATATTGTATTTAAATAGTTCCAATAATTCGATTAATTCGTAGTAATGTTAATAATTAATTCTCAACAAATGAAATAATAAAAAGAAAAATAAGAATGAAAATTAAAAAAAAAAACAATAAAAAGGAAAATGTTTAAAAGATAAGAATTGATCCAAGAATACTTGTGTGGATCTGTTGCGATCTTACGATCATCTATTCATTAAACAACAAACGTACAATAATTATGTAGAGAAAAAATGCGTATATGTGTGTGTGTGAGTGAGTGAGTGAGTGAGTGAGTGAGTAAGTGAGTGAGTGAGTGAGTGAGTAAGTGAGTGAGTGAGTGAGTGCCTGCGGGCTATAATATACAATAGGAAGAAACATCGAGGTCATTTTAAATTCATGGTCGATTTTATAACTTCCTGTGTATATCGAATTATATGTATAGAAACAAAATTAATTAACTAATTAATAATCGCACAGTTTTTTTTAAATATTAAAAGAAAAAAAAGGAAATTCAAGTTAATACATACAATTATTGGACATACATTTAGACATACATATATATATATTTATATTATAGTATATATAATATATAATATAAAATAATATATAATATATATAATAATATGATAAGTACATATAATATATAATATATATATATACAATATTATTATATTATAAATTATATTAAATTATATTAATATTATTATATTATATTAATAATATTGTATATGTAATATATAATATATAATAATATATAAAATATATTATTAGAAGATATACAATTAGAAAATATCAATTTTCACATTCATGTACTGTTCGGTCTCGTTTAATTTCTCGTTTAAGAACGGATATTACGCAATACAATCGTAAGCCACTCTTGGAGATACATATATGTATATGTAAGAAGAATCTAAACTCATATAAGTCGAGGTTGCCATAAGGAATTCTTTAGAACGCGAAACTTAGACTTATGTTTAAGGAATAACGTTATTTCCTAGTGAAACAAGAAAAAAACAAACATTTTCCATGCTTGAAACGATCTGTGTTATCTCATGAGGATTAATAAGAAAATGTTACGTTTGTAGAAAAGAATCTAATAAAAAAAAAAAAAATATTGGTCTCAATAAAAACCTTTTTTTTTTTTATTATTTAATTAGGAATTTTATAAGGTTGACATTTTTCTTGTTTAAAAATAAAAAAAAATAATAACAAAAATTAATAGATAAAAGATAATACATAAGTGACAAAATATTTATAGTACATAAATATATATATATAATTATAATAATATATATTAATATAAAAAATAAATATTAGTATATAAATTAATTATATATTAATTAAATAAATATAATATATAAATAGAACATAATAAAAATATATATTAATATAAATATAAAAGATAAATAAATATATTATTCAAATATATACTAATATATATAAAATATATAACTGCTGCTAACCTGGCCTTTTAGCTCAGTTGGTTAGAGCGTCGTGCTAATAACGCGAAGGTCGCGGGTTCGATCCCCCCAAGGGCCAAAAATTTTTTTTATTTGGTTCCTGAAAATAATATAATATAGAATTTATTTATATCTAACACATAGATTTGGAATGTCTAAGAATAATAAATTATTCAGTTGATTGTTTATTATTTTTGATGGGTTTGAAGCAATGAAATATTTTCTAGTAACTCTGAATATAATCTAGAATAAATAAATATATAATTAATAAAATAAAATATATAATTATATATAATAAATAATAAAAAATAATATATAAAATAAATATATTATATACTATTATCCTATAAAATAATAATATTAAATAAATTAATACAATAAAATACAAAATATACATACATATATTATATTATAAAAAATTATATATAACAAAATAATTATAAAAAATAAATAAATATATATATATATTAATAATAATATAATTATTTATACATATATATAAATAGGGTACTGTGGTTATACGTTGCCGTATCTTTGGTTAGAAAATGGTTATTTAATATAATTCTAAAATTAATAACAACACACAAAATAATACACACAATTAGTAATGGGATACATAAAATAATAATACACGAAAAAAAAAATATAAAAAGCAAGGTTAGGCTATCTCAAATGTTAATCTGAAAAAAAAAACGTAAAATAATTAAATTATGATACATCGTCCATCTATCGACAATTTCCATTACCTAAAGACCAAGAGATAACCTCTAAATAATAAATCCTTAAATTGGCAATAAAAAATATAAAAAAATTCGAGATATATATATATATAAATGTACAATAAATTTGTATTGCTATCCACAAGTATGAAAAAAAAAAAAAATACTACACATCAATTATTCATTTACATTGGCTGATCATTTTGTATATTTATTCACAATAAATTAATTTCTTTTGTTTCAGAAAGGATAAGTGTGCTGAGCCTTTGTTCTGGATTCCCAGGACGAAGTTGTCCGTCCTCGTCCTTAAACAAAATGTCGATTATAATGCAATACGTGGACCGGTTCCACGAGATCTTGGACAAACACGCAGGTACGAACGCGCTTGAACCCATTTCATTTAAAATATATACATGAGTTTAATATACACACATGTACACACATATACACATTTATTTCACAAGAGATATTTAACTTTCAATACGCATCGTAAAACCCTGAAAGAACACGAGGCGTTTTCGTCAGATATTCAAGGTCCTTTCTTTAAGAAATACACCCGGAAATACATTAATAATTTATTCCTCATCAATTGTTTTTTTTTCTTCTATTTTTTTTTGTGATTTATCCAATCAACGATTCCGTGTTTTTTTTTTTTTTTGTAAAAACCAAAAATTCTCAAATTTATTGCCTACTAAAAAATTCTATTCTAAAATGTTATTAGGAAATAAAAAAATTGATGAATTTATGTGACGTTACTTTAAAATACAATTTGCAAATTTGGTTGTCTATTTTACGATTATTTAATTTATTATTATTATTATTATTATTATTATTGTACATTTTTATTTGATCGTTTGTTTTTTTTTTTTCTTTTTTTTAATCATCGATGGAATAATTTAATTCTTTTGCTAAAATCGTTTCCTACGAATGAATTAATAATGATAATTATCTTTTTATCTTCGGGAATCACCCATTATGGAAAGTTTCTATTTAAAATTGTTCAATAATTCTCTTGTGAATAAAAAAAGAAAAGAAATATTGATTATTATTTTAACAAGAATTATATTTTAGAAGAATCCTTCACCATTTTACATGTATAGATAAGTAATGAGAAATATTTGAATAATTATAAAAAAAAATATATATGTATAAAAAAAGGGAGATTGACAGTAGAATACAAAAAAGTGGATAGAGAAAGGAAAAAAAAAAAAGAAAAAATTTGTATAAAATAACAAATCTCGTCACTAAATCATTTACTTAGACGAAGAAATAGAAAATATCATTTGACGTCCATCAAAAAGCAAACTCTTTAAAATTAGTTGTATCCATCATATTTTATAGACTTGTAAAAAAAAAAAAAAAAGAAAAAAAAATCTATGATTTCCTTCAATCAGACATTTATAAATATATTTCTTGTTTATTTCTCACTTGTATTTTTTATTTTTTTATTATTATTATTTTTTTTTTAACAATTAATTTGCACGTAGTTATCAGACATATACATAAAAAAAAAACAACCTACACATTCCAACTAATACTAGACAAGAATAATCATGTTTGTCTCTTGGTAATTTGTAATACGAACAATTGGATAATCAGTCGATGATTTTTTTTTTTTTCTCAACGATTCAAAGTATCAAACTAAGTATCCTATATATATATATGTATATGATTTCTTTATAAAAAAAAAAATAATAATAATAATATATTCGAGGATTATAAAAGACGTGTCAATTACTGCTACTGTGACACGTATTTCCGTTAAGCCAATGCTAGCTAACTCATAAACATAATAATACGCCAATACAGAAAGGAGAAAGAAATAAAAAATAAATTAATGCTAAAATACAAGTGCAAACAAAAAATAAAAATTAAAAAAAAAAAGAAGGAATGAAAACTAATGAATAATAAATACAATTTTACATTAACATACAGTTGTAAAGTATCTACTAATCATTAATTATTACTAACACGTAGTTGTATTACGTGTTAAATATATTAAAAAAAAAAAAAACTAAATAATTACATTTTAAATAGAATCATGTAAATAAGAAATTTTTATTATAGAAAATGAAAAAAAATGATGAAAGATCATTCGATTGACGTTATTGAGTTGTAAACAATTATGTTGTCGAATGTATCTCTTCTTTTTCATACTTTACTTACTTTGTTTATGTCTAAACGAGTTGAGTTGAGTTGAGTTGAGTTGAGTTGAGTTGAGTTGAGTTGTTGAGTGATTTCGATGACAGGACAAGACAGAAAACGTAATACATCAAGGAAACGTGATTTGAATATGCAACGTTCAACGTAAAACGGGGTTGGTTATAAGGAAAATAATTATACGAAATATAAATATATTTTTAATTATGCACACATACACACATACAGACAAATACATACATCCAAATAATATATATAATATAATTTTATAAAATATATACAATATAATACTAAATAACTGGTTGTAGCTCGGTGCTAAGGACACAGATTGTTAACCTTAACTCCGCGAGATCGAATCCTGCCGGTCCGGAAAATAAAATTTTTATATATAATAATATAACATTAATAAAAAATTTTAAAATTATAACATGATATATATAAAATAATAAATATATTATGTATATAATTATAATATTATAATAGTAATAATTATATTATATAGTATTATATTATATAATAATATATATTTGTATAATTAATAGTATGATAAATATTATTACAAGATAATATTAAATTATATATATAATATATTAAATGTAATTTATATTGTATTTATATTTTTAAATAATATATAATATAATATTAATAATATATATATTAACATAATATACATAATGCAATATATAAATATATATTATTATTGTTTACAAATTATACATAAATATATATAAATATTGCACATTATGTATATTACTATAATATAATATATTATTGAAATAATATTAAATTATATTCTATATAATATTATATATATTATGTTAATAAAATATTGTAATAATATTATGTTAATATATATTATTTATTTATAAAATATTGTATTTAAGTGTCTGATTGATTATTATTAAATTATTTATTTTTGTTTGTTTTTTTTTTCTAGACACACGAACGACAAATTGGCTGTTGATGAAATCACCATTTCCCACGTTGTTCATATGTCTCACATACGTTTACATCGTGAAAGTTTTGGGACCAAAACTTATGGAAAATCGAAAACCATTTCAATTGACGAACGTTTTAATATTTTATAATTTATTTCAAGTTATCTTCTCAGCGTGGTTATTCCATGAGGTAAGAATTGTTCTTTTTATTTTTCTCATTTTCTTGTAACTTTTTTGATCCTATATTTATTTATTTTTTCTGTTTTTTTTTTCATTTTCGAGAATAATTTTAACATTTTAATAATAATTGAAAAATTGTTATTTTTCTTTAACCAATCATTATCATCCATTAATTATTTGTTTAAAAAAATATATATATATATATATTTGTAAAAATTGGATTCACGTGGCAAGAACAACACCCAGATGGTTTTAATTATCATTGGTCAGATTGAAATTGAAAACAGACACACACACTCACACACATACACATATTTTGACAGAAATCTACAAGCTGAGTATGTACGTTCTATCGTAAGAAATTAACCCTTATCATTCCAAGAATTGTACAAATTGATTTGTTTGTCCAACTCCAGACGAATTTTTTGTTCATTTTTTATTACATACATTTTATTTATTAAATAATAATATATATAAATATTGAATAAACATTACGAAGAGTCTTACCAAAAACTAAAAAGAATTTATTAATTATTTAATTTCAAATTATGATCATAATAAATCGTAAGTTTCATGTTTAATAATTTGATACAAAAGTTCTAGTAACTTTAACATTATAAATATTACTATTTAACTAAATAAACATAAAATTAAGAAATTATGGTAGTTGGAAACTGGTCCAGTGTTGTATTGGGGTGATAAGTTGGTTAATGAGTTAGAACGGCATAATTTGGTTTATTTTGGAAATACAGTGTCTGATGGGTGGATGGTGGGGCCACTATAGTTTCCGTTGTCAACCAGTGGACTATTCGAACAGCCCAACTGCAGTTAAGGTAAGTTTTATCCCTCCAATCAGCGGATGTTTAAAGTAACTACGTGTGAGAAAAAAAAAACAACAATAAAAAAATATTGAAAAAAAAAATTTCTCAAACGAGTTGATAATTACAAAAGTGTAATACAAAATAATGAATGCATCATCGTTGTAGATAACAGTGTAGTTTCTCATTGGTTCTCATCCGAGTATGCGCTTGGCTGACTGGGACTTGGAAGATGTGGTTGCATTTTCTATTATAACTATTCTTTATTCAAACACAAATACACACACATACACAAATATCATTTCATTTACATTCTTTGTAATTTCTTAGGTAGTGGTGAAGTAAAAGGAAAAAAAAAATGAAAGAGAAAAGTATGAATAAAATAAAATTCTTCTTTTACCCTGACGCAACCCTGACACAATCCTTCTATCCCTCATATTTTATAATATATAGTTTCTTTTATTTATTTATTTATTATTATTATTATTTTATCTTTTCTTCGAGTTCTATTTTAAATTCTATTTGTTATTTTTTATTTGATTTTTTTTTTTGTAAATCGAGGGGTTATAGAAAATTTGTGTTGAAATTGTAATTTGGTTACCTTTATTGTTGCCTATTGACGGTTGTGGTTACAGATAGGAATGTCCGGATGGCTGACTGGAGAATATTCTCTAACGTGTCAACCAGTAGACTACAGTGAACGACCTCAAGTACTAAGGGTGAGAGGTCTTGGCTCCCTATTAACCCATTCTTAATACTTATATGCTGATCAAAAATTATATTGATTTTATTCCCATATATATATGGGAATAAAATCAATATAATTTATATATATATATGTTAAAACAAAGTATCAATAGTATTAACCTACTGACTGTTACGTATTTTTATACAGAAACTAATAATTAAAATAATTATATATATAATTATACAAAAAAAAAATATACATATTAATATACAGAATATGACGAATATATACGTAAAGTAAATAATTATGTTGAAAAATACATTTTGAGACTAGTTTTTTGATAAGTCATTTTTGTTACACGCGCGTGGATACTTTAAATATTATAATTTACAGAATTATTTGTTTATTTTGTAATGTTTAACTTTAAGAAGTATTGGGTTGTTCGGAATGTTCGTGCCAATTTTTAATAGGTGGCATAACATTTTTTTTTACTGAAAAACCTGAAAAATTTTGGTAGGATGAAATTTTGAGGTTATCCATAAAGATGGCGTAAAGTTTTGGAACAGATTGATACTTAAATACGTTGGGTTTTAATCTTCTGTCTAAATGGTCACGAATTTTCCGAACAATTCAATATTTACTGTATTTTTATCTGTACAATTCATTTTCTAAAGTATTATTCTGTTACACACTGTATATTCCATTCGTACAAGGTCTTGCAATTATTTATAAAATAAATTTAATATTTGTTCGAAATGAAAAAGTATTAAATTGAATTAAACACAAATTAATTGAATTAAAATTAAATTAAAAACCATGGATCAGCATATAAAACCATTTGAAATTCTTTACGTTGATATCCATTTTCCTATCCGACGTTATTATTGTTTTTTTTTTTATTTATTTAATAAATACATTCTCTTTTATACGTAGTAGAAATATATTAATATAATCATTCATCGTAGTAACAAATATTTATTTATCTTTAACAGTATATGGAATGAAATTGAAATAATTCTATTTGAAAATCGATGTTAACGAATATTTTTAATGTAACTAACCAAAATCATTTGAATTAGCAATTAATTGGGTTATTAAATTTGGTTTATTTTCATCAAATAATTATATTGGGTTGTGTCCAAAAAGTTCGTGCCAATTTTGATGAAAAATTGAAATGTTTTGCAATTGAAGTTTTTTTTTTTTTTTTTTTTNTTTTAATTAAATTATATATAAGTGCCATTCTGTTTCACAATCTTTCTCCATCTTTAAGGATAACCTTCAAAATTTCCTCTCCTTCCAAAACTTTTCAGGTTTTTTTTTTAGCAAAAGAACTTTAATGCCATCTATCGGAAATCGACACGAACTTTTCGAACAATCTAATAGAAACTATTTCTGTGAATAAATAAATGATACAAATTTTATTTTTATTAAATATTATTATTAATTAAAATACCAAATTAATTGCTATTACCTATAATATTTATATTTTTAAATAGAGAATGAAATGAATAAATAAATAAATAAAACAAGTAGTAGTAGTAGTAGTAGTAGTAGTAGTAGTAGTAGTAGTAGTAAGTAGTAGTAATTAAAAAAAAATAGAGTAGAGTAATCCTAATAGATAATCATATTTATTTATATAACATTTTACCATAACTTATCATCAAATTAAAAGTAGTGGAAGTATTTCAGTAAATAAGCTTTATGTTTGCTCGTACAATATTTTTCACCAATCAACTTCCATCATATTTTTTGTTTAAATTTTCATTAAACATTCCATGAAACGTAGAATATATTTATACGACTAATTTGTTTTACATCGTAATGTAATACGATTTTGTTTTTCTTTTTCTTTTTAATAAGTTTGCCAAATTAAAAGATTTAACTAGAAAAAGAAAAAAAAACATGGCGGAATGTTGAGTTTGTTTATTAATCTTTTATATAATTCAGGAATGGCTAAACTTTATTTTTATTTAACCCAATATATTGATTCTAAATAATTAAATTTTTTTCCCCCAATAAATTATTCTGTTATTTGCCACTGCTGTTATAATTGATGAAAAAAGTAAAAAAAAAAAAAAATAAATGAATATCAATTAATATTTCGATGATCTTAGATGGTGCACGCCAGTTGGTGGTATTACTTTTCTAAATTTACGGAGTTTATGGACACGGTAAGTTAAAAAACAATCTTATTGAATAAATAATAATACAAAATGATAATTAAATATTATTATTTTACAGATCTTTTTTGTATTAAGAAAGAAGAACAACCATGTGTCAACTCTTCACGTTATTCATCACGGTTGTATGCCAATGTCCGTATGGTTTGGCGTTAAATTTACTCCTGGTATGTCAAAAGAGAAAGTAATGTATGTGTTTATGTGTGAGTTTGTAAAAGAAAGAAAGAAAGAAAGAAAGAAATGTATAAAATTAAATATAAAATGCATTTAATTAATATAAAAATATTCTAATATATAAAAATCATTGTTTCCAGGTGGTCATTCAACATTCTTTGGATTATTAAACACATTCGTACATATAATAATGTACACATATTACTTGTTAGCCGCATTAGGACCAAAAATTCAACCATACCTCTGGTGGAAAAAATACCTAACGGCATTCCAAATGATTCAATTCATAGCAATAATGATACACGCTTTCCAATTGCTCTTCATCGATTGCGATTATCCAAAAGCTTTCGTATGGTGGATCGGTATGCATGCAGTTATGTTCCTCTTCCTCTTCAAAGAATTTTATCAACAAAATTATCAACAAAGAAAATCAGCTAAAAAATTAACAACAAAAACAACAACAACAACACCATCAACAGCATCAACAACAACGACAACGAGAAGTAATGGAAGTATTGCTAATGGAAAAACCAATGGTGTTATCACGAATGGTAATACTGAGAGCAATGGAACGATAAGAAGGGATGCTGCAGATTATTATGTTAAGGGAGAAAGTTTAGCAGCTAGGGAATTTAATTTTAGAAAAGGTTACGTATTTAACGAGTGACCCATGCAAAAATATCATCGTTCTTTTCAACGTTGTTATTTCTTCTATTATTATTATTATTATTATTATTATTATTATTATTATTATTATTATTATTATTATTATTATTTTTCTTCTTCTTCTTCTTCTTCTTCCTCTTCTTCTTCTTCTTCCTCTTCTTCTTCTTCTTCTTCTTCTTCTTCTTTGTCACCAAATGCCTTTAGGTATTACTCGCATCGAGAGCTCGTTAAACCACCACAATCTCAAACGTGGAAATCGTACTATTATATCTTTCGCACTTAACGTTATATTTTATTTTTTATTTTTATTATTATTATTATTATTATTTTTTGTATGTCTCCTCCCTTATCGTTACATATATATAATCTCTCTCTCTTCCTCTCTCTCTCTCTCTGAATCTCTTTCTTTTTCCATATTATTAATCCTAATATTCCTTATAAGATCTTCCTCTTAGATAAATTTCTATAAAAAATATTAAAAAAAAAAAAACTCATTTTTATTAAGCCAATCAACACACACATACACACACAAGCTTCCATGTATTTCCTGTTCTTCTTCTTCTCCTTCTGCTGTTGTTGTTGTTGTTGTTGTTGTTGTTGGGCTATCGTGTGTACCTTTATTATTATTATTATTATTATTATTATTATTATTATTATTATTATTATAAATCGTGCGTAAAAAATAATTAAAAAAAAAAAATTAAAAAAAAAATAGAAAAGAAAAACCCCCCTCCAAAAAAAAAACAATTAAAGAGAAGAACTTTGAAATAATTAGAAGAAAAAAAAACAAAAAAAATATCTCTTTTCTTCCTTCTCTTTTTACAAAATCAAAATGATAATAATTAATTGGATATATTGTTAAAACAACAAAAAAAAGGAAAAGAGAGAGAGATAGATAAGTTTCCGTATCTCTTAAGAATACTTTACCGCAAGAACCTTTCGCTAATTTAAAGAAATCGTGACGATTGGAAAAAGAAAACTGATGTCTCCCCCTCG
>NW_015149061.1:489658-522742 GCF_001465965.1 Polistes dominula | reverse complement strand
TGATGATGATGATGATGATGATGATGATGATGATGATGATGATGATGATGATGATGATGATGATGATGATGATGATGAGGAAAAAAAAAGAAAATATTGTAAATCGTAAATAGTAGCAGTGTGGTTAAAAGAATGCGTGCCTGCCTGCCTGCCTGCCTGCTACCTTACCTGCCTACCTGCCTGCCTACCTGCCTGTTTGCCTGTTTGCCTAAGTGTGTGTGAATGTTCGTGACATCTCGCAAAGCGAATGAAACTGTGGTCGTCTAGATAATTACATTTCTTTGATTTTTATTTTGTCTTCTATGTCAAACAAATTATATTATATAATATATAAATGAGATAGATTTCAAGGACAAATTGTAAACCCTATTAACACTTTACCGATCGTTAGAATTTCAACAGCATATGCACGTTAGACCGTTCAAAGTTCAACCGCAGATTCTATTAATAAATTTTAATAAGATGTTAAATAAGATTCTAATAACAAATTATTGTTTATATAATGATAGTGATTCTTTATCCAAATGTCAACCGATAACTAAAATCTGATTAATCCTTTCGCTACGAACCGATTTTTCGGTGCTCTACTACCATTGAATATCTGTAATCGCTTATAGAAATGAACAAGTTAAAAATTATTACACAATACAATTAAAAAACATAACTTTGAATAATGTAATTTCGTATAAACAGTTTAAAAATTATACTCAAAGTTCAATATCATTTGCAATGGGTAACCATAACGATTACACATATACTTTGTTCATGAAACATCACGGATGACTATAGTCACCGTTCGTTAGCGAAAGGGTTAATCAATTTTTGTTAGGTAAACGTCGATAACAAAAAAAGCCTATTAATAAGCTAGCGGTCGTGAAAGTGTTAATTTTATAGATTCATTGGATTCATTGGACTTTTTTTTACATTTTAATTCGCCTAATATTTTTGTTTATTGCGACCACCAATTTCGCTTGTTTTGGATGTCTCATCGTACCAGCCGTGTGTATATAGATAGATTAGTTTTGTATTATCTAGAATGAGATCGAGATATATTATATACGGTAATATACCAATTACACCACTAATAGGAGAACAATTATGTGTATAAAAGGAAAGGTGGTAGCCGTCGGGGGAGGGAAGCGGGATAAAATGATTAATACAGTTTGTTTGTTTTATTTTTTTTTCCTTTTTTTTTTTCTTCTTCTTCCTCGAGAATAAAAGAATCTCTAGAAAAAAAAAAAAATGGTCAATAAATGCACACACAATAATTGTATAATTATAATTAATGTATGCGCGGAAGCGCGAGTACATACATTTGTGTATACAGGTGGTTGTTTAACATTTGTCGAGATCAAAGAAATATTGTTTTATATATATACATATATATATTTGCGGCTATTGTACATAAACGATTCCCTTCGATAAATGCGTCCTCTAAAATAATATCTCTTTTTTTAAAATGATAGCTTTATATTATATATCATATATATATATATATATTACTTTCTTTTTTTCTCTTCGTCTCAAAAAAAAAAAAAAAAAGAAACAAAACAAAGGAATTTGATCATCTCACCCTTTTTTTTTTTTGTTACGAGATCTCTTATTGTAAGAGATCTCAACAAATTTTTATTTTTTAATTATAAATAAAGAAAGAGAGAGAGAGAGAGAAAAAAGGAGAGAAAAGAAATAATAAAGACGAAGCATCTATGATTAATTATTCTTCTTTGTATTTTTGTTTTTTTTTTTTTTTTTTATTAAACACGGCAGGGAACTTGAAGTTAGGTTGTTGCAAGTATTCCTCCGTATTCGCGAGAACCGATTTTATTATAATATATATATATATGTATATTACATACGTACATACACACATACATACATACACATACACACACCGTGTATACTGCCTAGTTTGTATTTAAATCATCCGGTCGAATGGGGGTGGGTTAAATAACATTAGGAGAGAATTGTACAATATTATATTCTTATATAGGGGGTATATTTTATAGTCAAAGTTTATGGATTTTGCGATTGGGTCCATTCGCGACACGTGATGTATTTTTGTTAATAATAAAAATGCTATGTATTTACTGGATATATAAATATTCTTTTGTAAAACAAGCTGATAAAAATCTTTTTTTTTTATTTTTTTTTTTTTCAAAAATATATATAATTATTTTTGTTGTTTAATGAGTACGATGAGTAGTGGGGGCGGAGGGTGTTGTATCGACCGCATTAATTCAAATCGTACTTCGAACCTCATTATGCAGATGGCGCTGCGAAAAGGTAAACGTACGCCTTCTTTTGGTTTTTTTTTTTTTTATTTTCTTTAATCTCCCTTATAAATCATTCAATCGAAAACATAATGTATGTTATACTAATCTCGATTATTCAATTATTCAATAGCAAAATAATCATTTCAAGTATTGAAAAAAATAAAATATATATATATATATATATAGAATGAAATATTTAGAGAATAAATAATATTCGTGACATATTTTAGCTATTATTTTTCTGAAGTATTGATTATTCGTTTGATATATTCGATTGATATCGATACAGTAAAAAGAATTACTATAATAAAAAAAAAATAGAAAAAAATCCAACTTTTAAGTAAATCTAATAAATTTGACGTTTGAAGTTTAGTATCGATTTGTACGAAACAAAGTATCATATATTATATATTTGAAAAAGTGTACAAAATTAAAGATGGATAAAAATTAAGAGATTGAATTAATTAGTCATTCGAAAGGAATTATCGATATGTTCTAAATTCATTTAAATATCTGAAAGCATAGCAACACGTGTGAGTCATTCGATGAATGCGCATCTGTCGTCACTTTTCCTTTCTTTCCCGCCCACGGAAACGAGTGTTTATATTCATAATAACATCTAACAATATTTTGTCAATTATCTTAAAAATAATTCATGTGAAATAATATCTAACATTTCATTTGATAATAATAATAATCATAAATAATATTAAGAGACAAAATTGTTGATTTAAATAAAAGATAAGTTATTTCATTTTTAATCTGAAAATTCGTATTGGAGAAATTATGAACAGACAGAGAGAGAAAGAGATAGAGAGAACAGTGGCGCACAAATCAAGTAGCGGCGACAATTGTAAATAATATCATTGACTAGCGTTGTACTCACTTGGTGCTTGTACTGACGTCGACTATTAACTCTTGTCCACCACCGCGGATGACTATATGTCAAAGATTGCAAGTGTTGTCATAATTTTCACCGTCATCTTCCTAGTTGTCGTTTAATTTTGACATTAACGTCATATCTATAATCATTCGTTATAATTGATATCGTTTATACGTTATTAGTATTATCATCGGTCGTGGTTATATCGTTGTCGTTGTTGTGTTGATTATATTCATTCCTCTCGTCGTGTTTCGGGTGAAACATCTACGGTAAAAGGGGGGAAAAAAAGGAAAAAGAAATTCTTTACTTTTTACTGACAATACAACAGCCGGGATCAACGTCCCACGTTATTATTCAGGATGTTGGCGTTAATCAATAGGATCTTAGATTGGTTCAAGTCACTCTTTTGGAAGGAGGAAATGGAACTTACCCTCGTTGGACTTCAATATAGCGGAAAAACTACATTCGTTAATGTTATAGCGGTAAGGGACAACCCCTTGTTCATTTGATACTATTAAAACTCCCTCCGTGACTTTATCCTTTCGTCTCGAGCATCGTGTCAAAATGCCGATTAACAAACTTCCACAAAAACTGCAATGAAAACCTATTTATCCTTTTTTTAAACAACACGATATTTTTATTTAAATAATCGCAACATAGTTAGGTTAGATTTTCTGTATTTTGAAAATTAGAAGAAATGATGATTCTATTGAAAAAAAAAAAAAATATATGTATTGTTATTTATCTATTTTACTATCATAATATTTATTTTGTTTTTGTTGTTTTTACAGTCAGGACAATTTAGCGAAGATATGATACCAACGGTTGGTTTTAATATGCGTAAAATAACTAAAGGTAATGTTACCATCAAAGTTTGGGACATTGGTGGTCAACCAAGGTTTAGATCCATGTGGGAAAGATATTGTAGAGGTGTCAATGCTATAGTATACATGGTTGATGCAGCTGATTCAGAAAAAATTGAAGCCAGTCGTAACGAATTACATAATTTACTGGACAAACCTCAACTATCCGGTATACCAGTTCTAGTACTTGGAAATAAAAGGGACCTTCCTCACGCATTGGATGAAAATGGACTTATAGAAAGAATGTAAGAAATTTCATTAGATATAAATAATTATGAATTAATTCAATGTTGTTATCTATAGAAAATTAATTCTACGTATTTACTTTTTATTTAAGGAATTTGTCAGCAATTCAAGATCGTGAGATTTGTTGCTATAGCATTTCTTGCAAAGAAAAGGACAATATTGATATTACGTTACAATGGCTCATAGCACATTCCCGAAGTGGAATACGCTAATACGTATAAAAAGATGCTATGCATTCGTGTTGGAATACCCAAGATATCGGTAAAAGTATTGGGATCAATCGCACGAGGAGTGTTAAATGGATTTTGTTCAGGATTCAGAATCGAGTCACATAATCGTAGAAAATTTATCAACCTAAGCTTTAGCAATTTTAAGTTTTAATATGAAGAGTTTTGCAGTTTAATTAAAGGAGAGGAAGAATGACAGAACACACATAACAAACAAAACAAAAAAAAAGAGAAAAATAGTAAAAAAAAAAAAAATATGAAAAACAAAAAAAAATATAAGAAACAAAAAACAATGCTTATGCCAAGTATGTTCTTGTGGATTATAACACGAAAAAGCTCTAATTATCTTGGAGCTAGTTAGCGTTTAAGAAACAATTTTTTATATTTTCGTTTTTAGATACTCGATTCAAACATCAGTGCTATTATTTGAACTTGTAATATTGGAGCATAATAGTATTTAATAATTATAATAGATCACTGGTAGCTAATACAAATACAGGCTCAAAGGTATTAATATTAATTACTATTATATAATATGCAATCTCTTAAAATTACTTGATAACGATTAAAACAACACAATGTAGAGATTTCAAACGATTGCTAAATGTACATGATACGATGCTAAGTAAACTTGTATAATTAATGAAGAATAATGGACTATACGATATATCAATTTATTATGCTCTATAAAATATGATTGTGTGTTATGTATATATGTATATGTATATACGTATATGCCTATATACATATAAATAAAACCCTATAATCCATTTTTTAAATGGATGCCTGCCTGCCTGCTCGCCTATGTACCGAATCCTGATCTCACTGGATGTCATACATTATTTTATTATATTTTAATCATCTTGTACTTGTAATTACATATGTTTACTTCATTTGCATTTATTTCATTTTCTTCATCGTAAAAACGCTTATTACAAATATTATATTACAAGGTTATAAGTTATAGTATTTTATAATTCAATAGTTATCTATTTATCTATATTATGGGTTATTCTACATAACTGTATTTAGATTAGGTAAAAGAATTTGAAAAAAGTTTTTTAATTAAGTTAAAAATGATTAAAAAAGGATTAGTGTCAAAAGTGGTGTATATAGATATATATATAACTATACAAATGCAACTACATACTGCTAGATTCATCGCGCATGCGCATACGTAGGAAACTAGTTACATTGCGCATGCGCATACGCAAGAAACTAGTCTAGTGTAGATGGTGTTGCAGTTTCGCTTTTATTTGTCAAAATATATGCAATTAATTGTTAATTAAGTGTTAATTAATTAATATTAAATCATGTCTACAACAAAGGAAGATGATCCTTATGCGTATGCTGCAAAAGGACCTCTCAAATTAAAAATCGATCAGGCCGTGAGCAAAAAGTAAGTGTCAAGCATACATTAGTTTGCAATGTGAGGTTAAGTTTATTTAACTACATATTATTAAATGTTTTTTTATTTGTAAATAGAATTTGAAAACAGTTATTATATCAGTTTTGGTTTGAAATTAATTATAAATAATTAAATGATTCTGAATAGTTTTGACAGTTTTCATTTTTGGTTATGGTTATTATGTTTCTCATTATCCAGTGACATTTTGATTACAATAACTGATATTTAATTGTTTCCAACACCTGCATATGAAATCCTGTCAAATACTGTTTGCTAATATTTAATTTAATTTGTTTATTTGTTAGGAAAAAGAAAAAGGATAAACAAAATAAAAAGTTAGCAGAGATAGCCAATAAAATTCAAGAGGAGGAGGAGAAGAAACCACAGAATGTTGAAATAAAACGTACTAAGGCAGAAATAGCTTTTCAAAAGATGCAAGAAAAAATGGTAATATTTTACTTTCACTACAATAAAAGGCAGAGTATCCTTTAACCAATGGTAAAAGCTTATTTCATGTAGTTTTAGTTTACAAACTCAAATACACTCGCATTCATTACAATTTCAAACTTATTGTTCTTAATAACAAAACATTATATGATTAAATTGTATTCTATACATTTTTAAATAGAATCATTTCCTGTTCACTTGCATCATTTGTTATAGGATACCATGTATATAAAAATAGTAATAATATACTTTACGTACATATATACATATTACATATAATTCTTGATATTGATTTTAGCAAAACGAGAGAATAAAACAGAAAGCTTCTATGACTCACAAGCAACGTGTTGAAGAATTCAATAGGCATTTGGATAGTTTGACAGAACACTTTGATATACCGAAAGTCAGTTGGACCAAATAAGGATATTATTTGTTTAAGATTACAAACATATTTTTATTTATTTAGATTATAAATAACAATCTTGTATGATAGTTTAAAGTATAACAGAGACATGGTATAAGCTCATTAATAATTCTTTATATTTTTTAATAAAAAAAATGATAAAATTTCATATTTATAATAGATCTATACTATCTATACTTTATAGATTGATAAAATTGATAACATCTTGTTGTATGACATAAAGTTTCAAAAGGAAACTTTGTGAAATACTTTAGCTTTAAAAAAAAAATAGAATAACAATATTATTATTGTTATACAATAAAATGTTATATGTACATAAATGTGTAACTCTTGGACGGAATATTTTTACTCATGGACGGTATATCTATTATTTAGTAAAAATCTAATACCACTATCTTTAATTTCCTATATAATATCGAATAGAAATGATTATCAAAAGATCATAGTCTAAATCATTGGTATTGTTTTACCAAAATAGAATCTTAAATAAAAATAGATATGTCTTTTCTTTTGTTAGATATATATGCTATACGACACATCGTATATGTATAAAATTAAATCGAAATAGAAAGATTAAAAGTCCAGTAAGCAACATGGGTGATGTTACAATCACGTTACCATTATTATAACGAAAAACTGTAATAAAGTTTTCAGTTTTCATCCATGGATTACTACCATCATCGAAATGCATTGGACATTGATCGCGTTCACGTTCATATTCCTGTAATAAAAGTGATTTACATTGGTGTCATGGTTAAAAAAGCAAAAAAACAAACAAATTATATTGACGTACTTGCAACTCGAGCGCAACTGCTGCACCTTCTGTATAATTGCTACTCGTAACATCTTGTTTAAGATCACAAAATGGTCCAATTGCTTGAGACATTAATACTCTATTTAAATCTGCTCTTTGATATACCCAACAACGGTATTTACTGAAAGGATCCAATTCGTCGTATGTAATAAGATAAGATTTTAAATTTTCTTTCCAATAACCAATGCATTTCATTTTATAATCGGGTTCACCTATATAAAAAGAGAAATTTGATTGAAAAAGATATGATCAAATAATAAACATTAAATTATAATCTTTACTCACTGTAAATATCAACAGGTTTTCCTAAATAATCTACAGACAAACAATAGTTTTCGTCTATGGCTACTTCTTTTTGATCTGTATCGCAAACAGAAAAATCTGAAATATTTTGTTTACAATAAATATTTGGACGTGGTGATAAAGTAACACCACCCAAAATACGTGTTTCGAATAGAACATCTCCTTTCTGTTTAAACATGTATTTTCCAGCTACTGGACAACGTACAGGTACAGGATTTTCCGCTTAAAATGAAATAATTAAATTAATATAAAAATACATTTGATTTGATTTGATTTTATATTACTTACCTAGGAATAAATCATATTTCCAATTGTTTGTATTTTGAAATTGAACCCAAGAACATACTGTATGAAAATCATCTTTAATTACTGCAACACCACGACGATATCTGATAATATTGTGATGCCGTGGAACAACATCAAAACAAACATAATCCTTTTGACTGTAATAAAGAATAATTGATTACAATAATTGATACAATAAAAGGATTACTTTATATATATATATATATATATATAAAACATACCAGCCATCAACTGTTAACCGTGCCATCATAATCCTACTATCTCTCATTTCACGACAGACATAAATTGTACGCCTATAACGGCCCTCATCTGGATACCACGTTTCAATGATATGCGTTTCATTAATAAAAACATCCGCATCAATGTTAGCTGTATTTATCCAATTGCCATGCATATCTTGAGGTAAACGACAACCAGGTTCAACTACTTCAGCTTTAACAGGTGTAACTCTTAATCTTTCAGGACTCTTTTCAACTGTTTTCAAAGTATTACATTCTGCTGTAATAGATACACCAATGTATAAATCGTCATCACGATTTTTTAAGAAACATCTGTACTTTTCATCCTTTCTGGATTCTTTAGTATTCGCAACAGCAAAAAAGTGATTCTTGTCGACAAACCAATCACCCAAACAACTGTATTCTACCACTAAAATGAAACGATAAGTGTTAATCATGTAATCAATGTATACTTTATAGAGAAATGTTATAAACAAAAATATTAGGTATGAACAAACCTCCATCAAAGGTTTCTTTCATGCCTGGACATTGTTTGTAAGTTATATTAAACTTTTGATTAGTTATAAGAAACTGTGTGCCTGCAGTTTGACAAGAACGTATCTGTGCATCTGGATGATTACATTCTCCTGTAAATCTGAATCGATTCTACAAAGATACAAAAACATTAGTTAATATTTACAGAATATTTATATTTTGAAATGAAACAAGTATTCAAGCATTGGTAAAACATTATCAAAGGTAACCAAAGACTTGCCTGATAAGCAAATTGCCAAACACCTTCGAGGGATGATCTACAATTAACAGGTACATAATTTTCAGAAAATAATGTTATTAATTGTTGATCTGGACGTAATCCTTTACAGACATGTTCTATCGTAGGTTCAACATTTGGTGGTAGATTAACACAGCTTGCTAAAATATAAAATTAATATAACAACGATATCAAATATTGACAATACACTTACCTTCTAATTTTTCTAATATGTTAACAGTTCTAACGATGAGTTTTACACAATGATAACAATTATTTTTTTGAAACACAAATGTATAATTAACGTGAAGTTCTTCTTTCATTTCTATACAAGATCCACGATTTGACATTGTTTCTGCATTAATCTCTGTCAAAGTATTCATGCCATTTTCCCAAGAAAACCAAGAACCTCGGATTATCAATGGTATTTGACAAGATCCATATACTATAAAATTAAAAAAAAAATTCAGTTATTTTTATGGTTAGTAATATTAACAGTTTAATGATATTAATTAAAGAAACAAATTTACCTTGATAAATGAAACATATTAATAAACATAAATGTGTAATCCGTAGGTTATACATTATTTTATTAATACAATTGATACATACACAAATAATAATAATAATAATAATACAAAATAAAAACTATGTATAACGGTATTACTTTAAAATTGACTCATTTAATAGTAATTATATGAATAACATAAGAAAATACAAAACACACATGATGCCCCACCCTAATCTGGCGTTGTCACGATATTACTGTCATCTATGATTTCTCTTGGGAATTATTTCTAACATTTTTCAATGTATTGTAATACCAAAGAATATCAGAAGTCAACATTACATGTCAAATGTCATCATAATTATCACCGTGACCACCAGAGTGAAAAATAGTAGGTACTTTACGTGATGACAGTACAATACTGTCAAAGAATATATTATTATTATTATTATTATTATTTGTATAAACTCACATGTCTTCTTTATAGAAATTTCTTGTGAATTATTATGCCAATAGAATGCAATTGCAATGACAAAAAAAAATCTAGACAATAATTATATTATGAAATCTGTACTTTATTACCGACTGTAACATATGTGTAGCCATCTAGCGGTACTAGCTGTTACTTCATATCACCAACTAGTAAAACATGTATCGCTATCTAGCGGTAATAACTATTACTTTATTTTACCGAATTATTCGCATAATAATTCACAGGGAATCTCTACAAAGAAAATATTAATTTATAATTCATTTATCTTTCATTAATCCCACCTATACCAGAATGATAATCTTCATTTTTACACTTATCTCTGTAATATAATGAAAAAGGGTAGAAAAAAGAGAGAGGAATAGAAAAACAAAGAAATAGAAAGAGATAGAGTGAGAGTATGACAGATAGTGGTTAAAAGTGGAGGGGAGAAAGATTTTTCTTAATGAAAACACTTGTTCATGGATAAATATAATTTTATAACTTCCTCTGATAATTGATATGAAAATATACAATAGATGTACTGATTAATTGATTTTATAATTATATAGCTTAGTTCGAAGTCTTCTTTTATAACTCCAATATATATTTGTAAGTTATAATATTTAAAAAAAAAAGATTTCTTTGCAAAAACAAAGTAAAAAAAAAATACTAATTGAAAAAAAAATATATATATCTATATTAATATCGTTTGTTATAATTTATGCATTAATTTAAAAAAAATTTATTTAAAATATTCTAAAAGTAACATTTGTTATCTGATAAAGTTACTTAACGACCGATCATAGGATTGACATTGGGACTACTTGAGTCCTTCTATGCTTGTATATATTTCTGTTGTGAGACCATCAAGAACATAACCTCTTCAAAGAACGAATCTACAGATTTTCTTCTTTATATCAATGGAGATAATTAAAGATAAAAACTTAACATGGTCAATTCGTGAAAGTTGGTAAATATTATTAAACATGACTGTGGTTAAAAACAATACAACCAAACAATGAGTTAAAGCAAGTATTCAAATTTATTTTTCTTTAAAAAAAAAAAAAAATGTTTAACCATTTCTATGTATACATATATATACAATATATACAATTTCATATAATTTATTTAATAAATTTATCTTTTTTTTTAGAATAATTATTGAAATAAGTTGATAATAAATTAAGACTGATTGCAATTTTAATTACAAATTTTAAACTATATAATTATATTTGGATATATATATATATATAAACATATATATATATATATAATCAATGCAATACAGAGCAGTGTATTAAGAACGTATTTGTTTGAAATCTAGTTTAATAATGATAGGAGGACATGACTTTTCCTTTTAGCATTTTATTGGTAATTATTTTCTTCACATGCACTTATATTTTAATATCTCAAATTACTTTCCTTATTCTCATAATTTATATATATATTATTTCTTTGATCATGCATAATATTGTTTTTTATTTTTAATTTTAGCTCTATATGGATATTGAATGTAAAAATATACATGTTATTGTTTGTTTGTGTTTATATAGCGTATGCATTTTACATAGCTATATAGAACATAGAAAATTCTTATAAAATTAGTGGGAATGGGCAATTGCTTGTGTAAAGACACTCCAGAAGATCTTGAAACGTATAATGAAAATCAGAATCGTACAGAATCTGAAAATACTATATTACCACAAGCAAATGTAAGCATGAGAGTACCTGATGATTCAACATCAACAACTTTCAAGTTTCCAACGTCAACCGCCATTGATATGCTTGTTCTTGAAACTCTTGGTGTTATTGGCTCTCTAGTTGATAAGTAAGTTATTCATTCATTTATTATATTATATTCTTTAATATTAGAACACATTCATTATAAAAGTCCATTTTATTTCAGTGAACAAGAACCTCCACCTGCTATGTCAAAATTACATACAATTGCGGATAAAGAAGATGGTTGGATACAAGTTGTCAGTTCTATGATAAATGTTATTCCAATGCACAATCCATTAGGGCCTTCTGTTATTACTCTATTATTAGATGATGCACCTTTGCCTTCAAAAGTTTGTATAATTATTTTATAACTACCATATATATAATTATTCGAATATTAAACTTAATATATTTTCTTTGTTTATAGGATTCTGTTTTACGTTTATCACATATGTTTCAATTGTCTCAAAGATTTGGAAAAATACAAACCAGTGCAACACAACAGAGAAATATCTGTGTTGTTTTAGGCTGCATTGCAGAAAAATTAGCTGGTCCTAGTAGTATAGCAATATTATCTGATGCTACGTTAGATTATCTTATTTCAAATCTTGTATGTTACTTTTATTTTATTTCTTATATTTCACATTTTAATATATTATTATAATATTAATTTAGAAAACTTAATGATTTTAGAGAAACGATATTGAACCTTATGTGGTATTATATTCTTTAATTGCTTTAGAAAAATTTGCCCAAACAAGTAAGCATTGTTTTATAATGATTTATTATTTCAATTAATTTTACATTTATTATATATATATATATATATGTTATATTTATTTGTAGGTGAAAATAAAGTAACGATTAAGAAACGCCTTACAGCAGAAAAACAAAATCCACTATTAGAATTGGAAAAATGGGCTACGGAGTGTCACTATGTAAAACGTCAAGTTGGTTTTTGTGCACAGTGGTGTCTGGATAATTTATGTAAAAATTATAATAATATTTTAATATATAATTATTTTCTATAAATAACAATTAACATATTTATATGTCATTTTATAGTTTTAATGGAAGGTAGAAAGTATTCTTATGATACCATTGATATGACTGGCATTAATGTTATGTTAAATACAAGAGATGTAAGTGAGTACCTGAAAATATCACCAAATGGTTTGGAGGTAATTATCAATCAATTATTAGGTCGAATTATAAATAACTTCCGTTTTTTATGAGACAAAGAATGGCGTTTCTGCGACTGATAAGTGCAAGACACCTTTCATGGAGCTTTTTTTTGCACTCTTTGCAATTGTTGAACGTATTTATTGGATTTTGTTCCAATATTACCTTTAAAAGGTTCATCAAAGTCGGAAATACGTTCATCTTTTAAGATCGTATCTCCAGAACGGAATTTTACAAACCAATTTCTGACTGCCCTATCAGTTATCAGTCCTGCACTGTATACGCTGTATATTTTTTCATTTGCCACTTTAGTACTATTGCCTTGTTTCAATTCTTAAAGCATTACATGTCGAATATGCACTTTTTACTATTCTATTACAGTGGTTAAGAAAAACGATTAAATGTAACATTGACTGTATAAAAAAGTTAACAGAAGACTAACTGAATCCTCATCTATGTAGTGATATTGAAAATCCGTTTGTTTCGGTAACTTATAATAGGTAAATACGAAAAATAGATTCTACATAGCTGTATCGGAAGTTATTTATGACTTGACCTAATATAAATAATAATAATAATTATTATTATTATAGATAATATTAACTATTTTATTTTTTTTTATTTTATATTTTAGGCCCGCTGTGATGCATATTCATTTGAAAGTGTAAGATGTACGTATCAAGTAGATTCGGGAATTTGGTATTATGAAACACTTATAATTACTACAGGAGTGATGCAAATTGGTTGGGCAACAAAAGATAGTACTTTCTTAAATCATGTAGGAATTTGATATATTTTCTTTTATAAATATAAATATATAATACAATTATTAGAATTAATAATGAATTTTTATTATAGGAAGGTTATGGTATAGGAGACGATCAATTTTCATTAGCTTGTGATGGCTGTCGAAGACTGATTTGGTATAATGCTAAAAGTGAGAAATATCATGATAGACCTTGCTGGAAGGCTGGAGATATTTTAGGCTGTTTATTGGATTTAAACAAACAAGAAATAATATTTTCTATAAATGGAGTACCATTGAAACCATGTAATCAAGTTTTCAAGACTGTGAAGTCTGGATTTTTTGCAGCAGCTAGTTTTATGTCATTCCAACAATGTCTTTTTAATTTTGGAAATGTACCTTTTATGTATCCTCCCACTGATAGGGAATATCAAAAATTTAATGATCATGCTACGTTAAATCCAGAAGACAAGGTTGTGCTGCCCAGACATATATATGTAGATCGTTTGAGAAGACTTAGCGTTATGGAAGATTCATGTACTTTATGTTTCGATCAGAAAGCTTCAATAAGGTTACTACCATGTAATCATAGGTAAGTTTAATTTAAATTCATTGAATTTATTCTACATACTTAATGTATTTTCATAAATGATGACTTTATATTACAGAGGTTTTTGTCAAATATGTTCAAAACAATTGGTTGAATGTCCTATGTGTAGAGCTACAATTGATGAAATGGTTTTTGATGGTATATGACACTTACCCAGCAAAGCCATACTTGTTAACAAAATATTTATATTACATTTGTTATATTATTACTTCACACTGAGATGTTATCAAGAAATATTCATGAAAATAGAAGCTTATCAACTTCTATTAACGTACAATATCATCTTTTGTTCCTATTACGAACATTGGTTTTATTCAACATTTCAAATAAATCAACGTACACAATGTACACATATGCGTACGTACGAAACAGATTATGTGAAGTAGAGAAACGTTGCCATGATGGAATAGATAAATATATAAATCAAATGCGATGTGGGGTAATGAAAATAATGGTCTGAACAATTGAATTTAATGAAATCTAAAACACAACATGGAATATACAGTCGTGATATTATATGCAATTCTCTATATGTAGCATAGTATTTTGATAGAAGAGAATTATGGTTTTTAACCATGAGATATTCCCCCCTTCTATAAAAAGAGAAAAAAACAAACAAAAACTTTATCATAATTATGAGGCCTTCTCCTGTAACTGTGACTTTTAATACGATTTAATGATAATGCTACATTTTAATTAAGCTATAATACAAGTCAAAATGCAGAATATCACTATCAATAGTAAATGTTACAATTTCTGCACCATCGATTATTATTTATTTATTGTTTATTTTCTTTCTTCTTTACATTGATCCAATTTATCATTGATAAAATGACATTCATTCGATATAATAGATTTAAATTGTATATTATTATTCTTGATCTTCATATTTGTTTTTTTTTTTGTGTTTGTTCTTTTTTTTTTTACAAATGAAAAATTATATATTATTAACTTTTTAATTGAATTTTAGGTGGCTTAGGAAAAGTAACACATGCTAATTATATTATTCTGCTTGATATTTTAGGTAGGTTTTACCTACACACACACACACACACACAAATATTGTTAATTAAATATTTTTTAAATATTTTTAATTAAATGCCTAATTGTAAATGAATAACACATAGATAAATACATATTTTTTTCTACACTAAAGCATTTAAAGAGATGTTAGATGTAATTTAGAAACGAATTGCTAGCAATTTTTTTTTTTTTAATATTATTATTATTATTATTATTCTTAGTTTTATTATTAAATACGATTATATGAGAGAAGAAATATAAAATATTAAAGTTGTGACTGGTTCACAAAATTTTTGTCTAAAATATGCGTCTACAAAATGTAAAACATATATATCTATATATATATATATATATTTTAATCTAAAAAAAAATCATGTTAACTTTTTAAATTATCATGTAACTAATTCATTGAAATATTTATAACTATTATTACATACACGAGTTGCTAGCGATTCTCTTATAAAACTATAATTCCAAACACTTATAGTGGATAAGTGACTGGATCACTAAATCCATGTGATAGATATAGGTTCGATGTACAATTTTCTCTTGCATCAAAAAAAAAAAAAAAAAAGAAAACATTTTGCAATAATTATATATTGTTTCGTGTTTCACTTAAATAGAGAAACGATAAATAACAAATTTTATGATGTAACATGAATCCTTGTATAGAAGATTGTAAAATACTGATTATCTTACAATTACTATATATAACTATACATAGCACACACATACATACACATACAAGTAAAGAAAGAGAGAAAGTTAAAGAGAATGAGAGAGTGGAGGATAAGAAGATATAAAGAGATAAAGATATATATTATATTCTTGGCAGGAATATAAAGTCTAATGTTTTATTATATACCTGTTTTGGAAAAAAACATTTTTTTTATAAATTCCATTTAGTATTCTATAACAATCATTTTTTCTGAATTTTTTTATTTAAAAAAAAAGTTTTTGCATGTTACATAAATATTTATATTATTATTCATATATATATATATATTACTCTTACGTTATCATTTATCGTAAGAGTTGTTTTAGAAGATAGACGATCTCGCAAGTTATCGAAGTTCGTCGATTATCGAGGTATCGTCGTTAATTGCATGAAATGCCGTTAGAGTGCGTTGCAGTTTGTTACAACATGGCGGGTGAGTGAGTGACTGTGGATTCGACGAGGCTGCTCAAAAACACGAGGGGTTTTCTTTTAACTTGTGCCGTTTTGTGGGTTTCAGATATATCCTACATGCAAAAAGAAGATCACGAAGACTCAGACAAGGGTGAGTAAATCGAAATAATAATTGTAAGGGCGATTGATCGTAATGATAAATCAAGCGCAAGGGGTCGTCCGAGTTTGGCACACGGATAGAATATAGCCCCACCACCGGAGACATGCCGATGATATTCGAAGCGTGCATGGTGTGCGCGTGGCGTATCGTAAAGTGGATGATGTAGCGTGGCATGACAGAGTTCTACGTAGGACAAGAAACAAATTCGCGCGCGCAAGTCATCATTTTTCGAGGTTAGGGAACCACCCGAAAAAACGAAAGAAAATAAAAGAAAGGGAAACAAGGAAACTCTTTTCATTTAAAATCATTGATGATCATCTGACCGTTTAGTCCTGTGTGTCACATGTCGTCATTCTTACATGCGTGTGAAAAAAAATAAAAGTAGAATTAGAGAAAGAGAGAGAGAGAGAGAGAGACAGAGAGAGATAAAAAGAGACATAGAGAACAACTCGTCGCGCGTGAAAGAGCGATTTTGTATGGCGTTTTATCGGTTAGGGGGCGCCACTGGATGCACTCAGCGCTTATGTTTACCTCGACCGCCAAGCCTGAAAAAAAAGGAGGAAACAGAAAAAGGGCACGCGGTCGGCACTTGCATCGCCACTCCATCGTTGCGCGCCTTGTCAGATTCCTTTCTGCCTTCTTTTCGGATGCCTTTATATAAATTCGATTAACGTAAAGACTCGACGTTCCGTACTACACACAATTTTGAACCTTCTTCATCAACGGAATTTTCATTGCACGGCTACAAGACGACGACCTAACCATCTTCCTGCTAATTCGTTTGATCATTCTATTTTGTACGTAATTCAATGTTCTATAGTTGTTATAAAGTTGATGCCACATTAATCCTTACTTTTAATAGATTGTATACAATGGCACGAGTAAGTTATATTTGTTACGTCATCAATGCTTTCGTAGAAAAATGCTTGAAATTATCGTTAATGTTAGTAACGTTTAAACATTCTCATCTATTTCAATATATTTATTATCAACAACTCATATTACTTGATATGTTTCATTGAAATATCAAAGAACAAACAAACTATTTAAGGTTAGGAATATTTGATACATATGATTCATTCGATTTTTATATACCAAATACAATTTAACATTTATGTATAATGTAATTGTTAATTGTATTCGTATGTATAATTAGATTAGTCATTTACAGTAGGAAGTAATATGAGTTTGTTTGAGAAAATGGCGACGTTGCGGGTAATATCAAAGAAAAGAAGGCGCCAATACACGATCTTTCCTATACATATAACCAGGGTGACTGATCTCGGCTCTTAACCTATCGTCTATATTTACTAGTGCCATCTATCGTAGCTTTATTGTACCAGTTTGTTGATTTTTCTTCTATAGAATGAATGATTCAATGACTCTTAAAGCTTACACATTACAAAGAAACGTAATTATCGTCAAGAACATTGCATTTTATTGACTGTTACGATATTACAGATTTTCTCAATCAATTCTTATTTAATCATTTTCTTCTAATCGATTTTTATAATAGTAAATTAGTCCATTTTCGAGTTTGACGTATCACCCTAGGATCGCTGACGTTCTTATCAAACTGTGTGTGGACCCTCTGATAAAATCCCACATTTTACGTGGGTTGGATGAATTCTTTGATATTTTTCTCTTTTTTTTTTTTTTTTTTAACTTTCAAAGTATTAATAAACGTATTCATAGATGAAACTTTATCTAACATTTCAAAAGTCTTTTATCAGAGTTTCATTTCTAATAAACGCGCTTAATAGATAGAAAAAAAAACGAAATGATCTTAAAATAATTTTATTTTGAATAGTATGCAATACCACAACAACAAATATTATTGACGTCATCGAACTATCTCTCTCTCTCTCTCTCTCTCTCTCTCTCTCGATTTCTTTTTATCTTCTCGTCAATGTTAAAATAACGAATATAGTAGATTTGGTCTTTCAGAGAATGTTTCAAGGTAAATTAGTTTCGTATTAATGAATTGAGATGAATGGTGTAGAATGTTTTTTTTTTTTTTTTTGGGTGAATTCATTCTCTCCTTGATCCTTCCAAGAAATTGACCTCGCAAATTATTGGTTATTCAAGTCCGTTCTAAGTCCGTCTTTCGAATAATTTCAAAGTTCAGTAAAACACGCTATGATTTATTTCTAAGTTGTGCAGGTGACTCTTTTCTGATTCATACTTCCGTTAAAAACGTCAATGAATGATTCGTTTATTCGAAACGAATCATCGTGGATTCCGAGTATAACTCGTCATCTTTTGACGAGAACAAACGATTTATTTAAAATTAGTCTAGACTTTAATAATCCATCGGTAGTCTGCATTCAACCTTTGTGTTCTGAAGATTCATAAAAGATTATGTACTCCGTAAAACGTGGCATTTCGATCAAAGTACGAGAATCGCGTTTGGGACACGCTAAAATTGGCAATTCGATGAAACGAGTTATTAAGAAACGTTTATGGGATTTTTTAAGGATCTACCACAACATCAATGACTTGGGACAACGAGAATGCATATGGGAATCCTGGTAATCAGGTGCGATTATGTAAATTATTCAGGGATTGGCTACAGTTAGGACCGGGGGTCAGTTTTTCGAGTATTTCAGATTTGCGTTGTGAAACTGTAGAATTCGTAGGATGTAACATTTTGATCGAACGATTATCATAAAAAATGTCTGACATTCTTTTGATCCGTAAAGACCCTTGAGAACATTTTTCGAAAGCAGAAGTACGAGGTAATCTCTTCTTTTTATTTCTTACCCCTCGCACAACAACGTCGAGTTTTAACATCGAGAGAGAACTAGAGTTACAGCGTGGACGAGTTAGAAGAAGAAGAAGAAGAAGAAGAAGTAGTAGTAGTAGAAATGGAAAGAGAGAGAGAGAGAGAGAGAAAAAAAGGAACGAGTGCTCGAAGAACGAGTATAGGTGGATATATAGAGAAACTTTAATTTCTTGGCATTGTGACGAGTTCCTTGCCCTTTCGGGCTTTTCAATTCGGTGGTCTGTTTTTGATAGGAGGCCACGTCGTCTAGACACACCGGGGGTTGCCCTGCCTTTTATAATCGCAACGAAATGCACCCCTTGGTGCTCGACGCAAAAATACCGGTTTTTTTTTTTACTCGCTCCTTGCCCCGTTTTTAAGCTTCGATTCCCTTACCCCGCAACCCTGTTTTTAAACCACCGTTTCACCCTTTCTTTTCGTCCTTCTAAGCATTGGCTTGCTTGCCTACCAACCAACCAACCAACCAGTTGGGGCCCATCGTGTTACATTAAACTAATTTATATAATTCACATTTATCTTAATTCTCTCATTTTCCCAAAATCGTAACAGGTAAATATGACGCGTTTCTTAAACGAATTTAACGTTCCCTGAAGTACCATTTAGGTTGCATTCGTGACCGAGTGACCCGCATACGGTATTGTAAATATGATATCGATCTTTTCTGCTATTTCTTACTAACGACCAATTCGGGCTTCGAGTTTACGCGTCAAGGATACAATATAGGACCCAGAGATAAGAAGAAAACAAAATAAAGTTCATTTTCGCACCTTTTTAAGTAAGCACACACGAATGGTGTCCTCTCGTCGTGTAAAAGTTATCGCGCTTAATTTTGCGGCGCATAATCGATGGCCCACGCTCAGAAGATGAGGAGGGTGAGGAGGAGGAGGAGGGTGGTGGTGGTGAAGAACCATCAAGAGGGGTTCATCGTCGGCGATCGTTGCCACGAGGCTTAGCTTTTCTGTCTCCCTTTCTCTCCCTTTTGGAGGCTCCTTGGAACGGTGTCGTGCAGTGGCGCCGCCTATCGTCAAAACGGACGCTCAAATGGCCGCCCGATTATTACATGACATTCCTCGAATACCATCCAGCCCTCCCTTTTCGTCTTTCCYCTCGACCGACCGACGTCTCCCTTCCCTCCCTCCTTCACCTCCTCCACCTCCTCCTCATTCGTTCTCGCTCTTCTAGTTACGGAGAACGAACGAGCAGACCTCCTAAGAGGCAAAAGGCTGCGCAAAAGGCTGCGCGGTCCAAAGTAGGCCTGCGATACGAATGATAAACGCCTCCTCCTTCTCCTCTTCCTCCTCCTCCTCCTCCTCCTTCTCCTCCTCCTCCTCCTTCACTTGCTTCTCTCTCTTCTTCTATCCTCCTTTTTCTACCCATCTCCTATTCCACTTCCTTACATCTCTGCCGAAGAGACCAGAATCAGCCGCGCCCTACGCGCGATACTCTCTCACAATATTTCGGCTCTTCTTTCTCTCCCCCTTACCCCCTCCCCATCTCTCTCTCTCTTCTTCATTCCTAACGATTCGAGAAAGACCAATGAATTTCTCACATCTTCATTCGTTCTTTCATTATCATTCGTTTTTATCATTTTGTTTATTTCTTTTTATTTGATCTCTCCAGTTTGTAACAGCAGTTGACAAATCAACATTTCCACTAATTTTTCTTCAATTATTTCTATATATATATATGTGTGTGTGTTTCTTCGTCCTTTTTGGTTGGAACAAATTTCCACGCGTAGTCAGCGCCGACGACGACGACGTAGACGACGACGACGACGACGACGACGGCGACGACGACGACGACGAGGTAGACGATCGATTCGCGACCGCCTTCCATTGTCGGTGACTCTCTCTTTCTCACTCTGTATAAGGGCTTTCGAGCGACTCCCTTGAGGAGGAGGAAAGAGGAAGAGGCGGAGTAGGCGTGGAAGAGGACGGCTGACACCCTGTTGCAGAAAGAGAGAGACCAAGAGAATGGTTGTAGTAGAGATAGTACGATTCCTCGTAAGCCACGAACGAACCCATTCATAAAGACGAGGCCGTGACTAACGAGCAAGGAGCAACGAGCGCGAACTATGCCCCCCCTCCTCCACCCCACCTCCCCCTTCCTCCTCATCCTCCTCCTCCTCCTCCTCCACCACCTTTAATTCTCTCTCTATCTCTCTTTCTCTTCAAGTCGCTTTTTCCTTCGTTCTTTCATTTCTTTCTTTTCCCATCTTTCTCTTTTTCTCGCTCGTTACCCAACTCTTTTTCCAGTACCCACCACAACCATCACCAACACACAATGACGAGTCAAACGGCACTCTCCTTTTTTCTATTTTCTTTCTTCTTTTATTCATCGATCGCGACTAATTACAGGAGCGTCGTCTAGTTGTTCCAGAGACAAATATTCTTCAAGCAATGACCACCAACATCGAGTTGTCGGCCTTTGACGTCAGAAATCTCGTATAATCTTTCGTATCGGGAACGTGGGAAAAGGATTATATTGAACCATCGTTCAAAGACCATTTATTGAATACTACTCGTCTCTTCTTATTCTCAAAAATGTTAATTCCATCATTAATTAATGCTACAAACTCTTGTTCTGATAACTTAAAATACGAAACGAATATTAGGTTTACCGATTAGTTCAATTTTTCGTCAATAGGGGTAAGGCCCCATTTCTTAAAATGAAATATACAAATTACCACCATGTTGCCAAGAGTTCAAAAGTAATTCAATTAATTCATTGTTCAAATAATTTATTTTCAAAATGGACACAATTTTTCGGTAAACCCAATATTTTAGGTTTTATACAAACTTTCGTAGGGGGTTCGTTCAAATTTTGATTTTATTCGTGCCAATATTCATCATCGGTTCATTAATTAATACTATAAACTCTTGTTCTGATAACTTAAAATACGAAACGAATATTAAGTTTACCGGTTACTTCAATTTTTCGTCACTAGGGGTAAGGCCCCATTTCTTAAAATAGAATATACAAATGACCACCATTTTAGCAAGAGTTCAGAAGTAATTCAATTAATTCATTGTTCAAATAATTTATTTTATTTTATTTTCAAAATGGACACTATTTTTCGGTAAATCCAATATTTTAGGTTTTATACAAACTTTCGTAGGGGGGTTCGTTCAAGTTTTGATTTTAAGTTTGAACACGTCGTCACACTTGATATTTTTCGTGCCAATATTCATCATAGATTCGTATTGTTCGTTCGTAATATAATTTGCTTGTACCTACTCTGTAAAAAAAAAAAAAAATAAAACTTCCACTCTCTCACTTTACCTGGGATCCCATGGACATTCCCTTAACCCAATCGATTCTAATCGTCCAGCTGACTCTTTCCGGTATTTTATCGCGACAGGAAAAGTTTTGATCTTGTTACAAGGTTGTCAGAGGATCAATGGATATCCCGGAAATGGAAACGCACCCCTTTCTCATCCTCGTTTGCATCGACCACCTCAGTCGACACGTTCTTCCGAAAACCCAGCAACCCTTCGTACGGTTGCTTTGAATGAAGGTAGGGTGAGAGGAAAAAAGGGAGGAAATGATGAGAGAAAGGAAAAAAAAAACAATCTAGCTAATTTTGGAGCTTGGGTATAAGGGCAGTGGGACAAGCAACGTTAAAACTAACGCCCCAGCTTCGGAGTCGATTCAACGACCCTTCAAAGGACCCAGAGATCAAAGAATGTGCCCTGCCACCACTGCCTTTTATTCGAATAAAAACGCACGGGTCTCAAAAAATCTCGAAGAAACGTCGACGCTTCTGTTTAGTCCTCTTTTTACCTTCCTCCCTGTATGACCTTGACTGTTGAAAAGGAGAGCAAAAGAAAAAAAAAAGGATAATTAGGGAGAGACGATTAAAGAGTGAAATGTGAGTTGATTTTTTTTTTTTTCATGAAGAAAGAAAAGATCATCGGACTACTTTTCTTCACCGGAAGTACTTGTAATGGTTTCGTTAGAACGGAAAAATGTTATTTTTCAAAGATAAAGGGATAGATCTATAGATAAGGTTTGGTTCAGTCCAAGTACGGGGCTATTAGCTGGTGGAATAAATTTACGAAAAAGAGTAATCCTCGTAGACGTCGAAAAAGTGTAACAAACGATCTCAGAGGGCAAACGTTGGCCGTTTAAACAACTACACGTTTTCCCTTTTCCCTTCTTATTTTTCACCGATTTCTTTTTGCACATTTACACGGTTGCCTGCACACTTCTTAAGAACGACGGATTCGCATTTCACAAGTAACATGAACAGTTAGTTCAAAAACCTAGCAATGATAACAAAATAAAAAGACACCTAAGATTTGTTCGTAGTACTCAAAAATGTAAGAAGAAACGGTTCGAATGAACATTAATCGATGATAAGAAATGGATGAGGGTTGGTTAAATCAACAAATAACAAGAATAGGGGCTAACGTCATTAATCATATCGACGATCATACTCGTGAATGCAACCCAGAAAAGTGGCGTCGTGTGTTAGACATCAGCAACAGAAGTAGAAGCAGTCACAGCTGCTACATTATCAGGTGACTTTCGATAGGAAGATGAGATAACGAGGAAAGTATGTCGTAACACGTTCATTTTTATTACTTTACTTTTGTATTTATCCAATTTCTATGTTCTCTAATGATGACGATGACGATGATCCAACCGATTATATGGAAAGTGAGCTTCTCAATGGACGATCCTAACATTCTTACCCTCTTTTTTTCTTTTTTTTTAAGCACGTGTCTCACCGATGTTACTCTCTCACGACTATTTATGCGTGTATTAAGTTTAGTGATGATAGTATTAATAGTAGTAGTAGTAGTAGTAGTAGTAGTAGTAGTAGTAGTAATATCGTTGGGTAGTGGAACGCCGTGTGTAAATAAAATTCCAGATGATGCGGCGTTCCATCGTCGTCTTCGTTGTTGTCTCCCCTCACCATCACCACCACCACCACCACCATCGTCGTCGTCGTCGTCGTCGTCTTCTTCTTCTTCGTCGAGGAAAAGCACGCTCGAGGTGCATGAACTTTGCTCGTAATACGTGAGCTACGAAACTACTACTTTTTAATGACACTCTTCTCATACCACAAGTTCCTTTTTATCGATTTTTCAAACCATCATTGGTAGTATTCCATTTGTTTTACTGATTTTGTTCATTAAATAACCTGTGTGGGTTATTTATCCCATTGATATGAAACATCTTCAAAGATTCGAATTGCATTCCACATGGAAATCAAATAACATGTGTGTGTGTGTTTCCTAAGTAACAATTTATCTTATTGGTAGGACAACATATTAAGAAAACAATAATTTTGTATAATTTTGTTTATTAAATAACAAAATGTGTAATTTATCCAACAATATTTTCAAAGATTCGAATAGCATTCTTTCTATTGGGTTGGCAAGAAAGTAATTTTGGTTTTCTAGTGTGAAATAAAACTCAATCGTTTCTAAACTAACATTTTCAACTACCAAACCTCAAAAGAACAAAATTCAAACATTAACAAAAAAAAAAATAACGAAACAAACATAACTTTATTTATTCGGTGCAAGCCGATATTACTTTCTTGCCAACCTAATACATGGAAATCAAATAACATGTGTGTGTATTCCCTAAGTAACAATTTATCCCATTAGTAGAACAAAATATACAGAAAGCAATAATTTTGTTCATTAAATAACATGTTTGAAATTTATCCAATTTCAAAGATTCGAATTGCATTCCACATAGAAAACAAATCAAATAACATGTGTGTGTGTGTGTATTTCTTAACTAACAATTTATCCTATTGGTAGGACAACAATAATTTCAAAGATTCAAATAGCATTCCACACATGAAGTTTTTTTTTTCATTGTATGAATAAGACAACTATTTTGTGTCTTTCTCTTTCTCATTATTCGACGTTTAAGTGAAACGAGGTCGAAGCTCGATGTGGCACGAAGAATTTGGTCCCCGGAATCCGGCGGTTCTCGCGCAATTGTTGCGACAATTTAGCGCCGTTGTCTCCATCTCTTCCTTCGTTATCTCGCCAACAAGTTAATCTTTATAAATAGCCTGAGCTACGGTTATATTTAATCCTAACTCTCCTCTCTCGCGGTGTCTCGTGGTTTCTTCACGTTGCTCTTTCTACTCACTCTTATTTCTTTTTCTACTTCATCTTCTTATCGTGTCTCTCTAACAAAGATCTCAGACATCATCATCATCATCATCATCATCATCATCATCATCATCATCAAGATTCTCATTCTCCATGTATTCTCTGGAAATTTTCATTGGTTCTAATTTTTTAATTGATACATCTACAAATAGTTTTTTTATCGATTGTGTCGAGGTTTCTTTACAATCGATAGTCTCTAAACTGTGATCTTTGACTATAAATATCGAATATTTTATAAAATACGAATATTTGTGTGTTCAATTTAACACATGGCATGCGGGTATACTTTTCTTTCAACTTACGCGTGTAGCGGCCGTTTTTTTCGTGAATCTCGCGGGAGTTTGGTCAGATATTTATTCTATCATATTTTTTGCATTTTTGCCGAATTATATACTATATATGCATTCAAAAATGCACAATTCATTATGTATATGTATAGTTAAGTGATTTGTTCAATTCACTGTGTTGTAATTCTACGTTATTCGTTATACATTACAAATCTATTAAATACGTATTTTGACGTGACCCGCGGTCCAGTGACAGATTACGAAAAACGTAAAAATACGTTACCCGCACATGCAAAGTGTTAAATAATAGAAACGATTCGTAAAGAATATCTTTTTGATTTTCACCCTCCAATCAACAACCCCTCTCTTGTTTCTCTTAGGGTTGTGCTGTTTTTATCTCGCAAGGTTTTTTTTTTCTTTCTCACTCTTTCTTTTACTTTCTGTTTGTCGGCCTTTTTCTCGTGGTCCTTCAGTTAACCTAAATTCAGACACGACCGGTAATCGATCGTTCTCGTGCCTTCGGTTCTTTTCTTGCCCAGTACGAAAGACGAAGAACAACCCACATCGATCCGTCTCGTCCCCAATTTTTGCTTTAACTTGGTGCGAAATATTATTGTATAATTTTGAAAATATTTTCTTTATTTTATTTGAAAGAGAAGATTATGTATTGGGTTATCCTGAAAAAAAAAAAAAAATCGTACCGATTTTGACGGAAGATGGAAAATGCAATCCCCATTTAAGTTTTGTTTTTGTTATAGATGTTATTATATTGTTTTTATAATTATATGTATATTTATATAATCATTAACATATAATTATAAATAAAAAAATAAATAAATAATATATATAATTATAAAAATAATATAATAATGTATAATAATAAATAATAAAAATATTATAATAATAAATATAATATTAAATATTATAATATAATAACTTTAAAATTTCGTGCTTCCATAACTTTTCAGGTTTTTTAGCAAAAGTATTATTATATTTTTATTATTTATTATTATATATTATTATATTATTTTTTTAATTATTAATATATATTTATATAATTATAAAAATAATATAATAATATATAATAATAAATAATAAAAATATAATAATAAATATAATATTAAATATTATAATATAATAACTTTAAAATTTCGTGCTTCCATAACTTTTTCAGGTTTTTTAGCAAAAGTATTATTTTACATTGTTTTTATAATTATAAAAATAATATAATAATATGTAATAATAAATAATAAATATAATAATATATAATAACTTTAAAATTTCGTGCATCCAGAACTTTTCAGATTTTTTAGCAAAAGAATTTTTCAGGTTTTTTTTAGCAAAAGAATTTTTCAGGTTTTTTTTTAGCAAAAGAACTTGAATGCCATCTATCGAAAATCGGCACGAACTTTACGAACAACCAAGTAATATCGACAATACGAGTAAACTCAATCGAAAGCAGTCATAATTCTCATGTTCTCAAACAACAACGTTTAATAAGAGGTCCAAGTGAAAGAAAAGTTCATTCGAGTTAATCTTAGGGCTCACTCGGACTGACAATAAAAACGTCTTGCCCTTACATTCCTTAGCAGTGTGTCGTATTCTATTTTAAACCTGAAGCTTAATAAACCTACGTCTCTTAATTAGACCATTCTCGATTCTCTCTCGCAACTTGACCATTCTTTCTGTCTGTATCTTTCATAAGATTCATAAGATAACCAACATACAAAATACGAAAAGTTTATTCATAACCTGTTATATGTTTAACCCTTTCCTTTCACCATTTCCTCAATAAACGTAAGAATTCGAAGATCAACATAACTGCAATGCAACATTTCGATTTTTGTTTATTTCTCTCTCTCTCTCTCTCTCTCTCTCTCTCTCTCGATGTACTTTGAACCAATGTTCACGTTCTATTCAAGTAAAAAGTGTCGTTTTGTCTCTCAGTTCAGAACTTTTTCCCCATTGGTTCTTTTCTTCGGATATCCACACGATATAAATTGCTACGGAAAATCCTGTAGAAGGAAAGGAATGTAAAGAATTTTTGTCTATCGAATGGATGGAAGAGATGAGAAGAAGAAAAGCACCATCACCTTTCTTCAATGTGCAAAGGAATAAAAGATCTATGGGTGTTGTTTTCACATATTACTGTCTTATGAAATCCAATTTTGATCTCAAAGCTCTTGTGTATCGCGTGTGACTAATGAAACATCGATTAGTTTTCCACCTAATCTAATCTTTATCAAAGTTAAGCGAGAAATCTAACAGAATTTCGTGAAAAAGTGATAAGAATCGGTAACACAACACTCAAATTCGTAGAAATTCAATCGTTCAATCGTGTTTTGCGAGTAGCCACCGATTCCGTAAGTTTCTCACGAATAAAGGATTTAATATTTTAATGCCATATTTCCTTCCTTCCTTCCTTTCTTCCTTTATTTCCTTTTACACATATTATTACTTGGCCCGCATAATAGCTCGAGCACACGTTTGTATTTCATTATAGGATTAAGGAATTACGCTGGCCAGACGTGAACGAATCACATTTATGCGCCCCGATGTTTTAAGACTCAAGCTCCTGAAAATAATTATACGTGAAATTTATTCTCAAATTCAATGAATTTCGTTGATACAAATACAAACAAAAAATTCTTGGGAAATTCCTGTCAGGCCACAGGCGGGGCTGAACTTTGTATTGAAAGAAAAATAGTTGAGGTGTCAGTCACAGATGCCTGACACGGCTTAAACGTATAAAGTCAAGTGTCAGTCACCGATGGCTGACATGGCGCTCAATTTGATGTTAATAGAAAAAAAACACGAATTTCAAATGAATTTATTTATCATTAATTTTTAACTAATTATGCAAAAGAGTGAACACACACACACACACATATATATATATATATATATATATATATATAATAGATACGTAAAATGATAGTAATCTAATTGCATGGAAAGTGCATATATCCCCCACCCTAAAGTTTGTACATTTAGTCGTCTCTCTTTTTCTTTTCACCATCCTTTTCTCCCTTCTCGTAGACCACGTGAGCTTACGTGCACGTTACTCCCGCGCTGAGTACGCTCGTTACGCTATGATACAATCAATGAATGACGGAATACGTGGCGTGACGTGGCGTGGCGCCCCACGTTGACCATGATGACTTATCTTATACACTTTTTCTTTTTTTTCTTCTTTTTTTTTCCCCTTTCGACACTCATTTCTTTTACGTTACGCTCTAATCTACATTTTTCTTACTATCATTCTTCTCTCTTTATAAATAATAAAAATATTCCTATGAATGTTGTGTTCAATGTTTAAAACACGAATTCGATACTTTGTGCGCCACGTGAATTTTTAGAGAAATTCTCGTCAGGCCACAGGCCTTTCTTTGTATTGAAAATAGTTAAACGCGTCAGTCACAAATGCCTGACACGGCTTTAACGTAAAGTCTAGTGTCAGTCATCGATGACTGACGTGACGTTCAACTTGTTAAAGTGTTCAAAAATATTTACCAACGTCATCTCGTTGCACGATATCGATGATAAATATGTGCACATTGATAAAATTGTTTTTTTTCTACTTCTTCAATGAGTACTTATACGTCATAGATAGAAGTCTTGATAAAATCTTGTGTCGAGTTTTTTTGTTTCATTTATAACATTTATTATATCCATACAAATAATACATTTGTGAATTTGACTATCATTCGGGGATTCATTTATGACCTAGAAAAGAACAAAATGTTCCTACACGTGTGTATTCATTCTCGAAATATTTCTTTCTTTTTTTTTTTTAAGAGAGAGAAAGGTCTGATTTTAGTCGCGAGTGATCACACACGTTAGTGTCACTAACGCGAATGTACTTTTATGTTGAATCTTCGACCGAGTCTCGTTTCGTTTCAAAGACCAGAATGAAAAGCTTGGAGAAAGCTGGATACTAGAAAAAAAAGAAAGAAAGAGAGAGAGAGAGAGAGAGAGAGAGAAAGAGAGAACCTACTTTTCTTTTATCCTAACTTTCCCCTTTTGACGTTTTCCTCTACAACCCCTTTCACTCCCACCCTCAATTTTTTTTTCCTTTCATACAGCGCACATTAGCAGTAGCGTACGTTCATGAAGGTAGACCTCACACGCTACAATGCAATCAATGAATGACGGCGTAGTGGCGTAGCGTGCACGGTGACCGTGATGATTTTTCTTATCTATCGGTCTCTCTCACTTTTTTTTTTTCAACACACACACACATACATACATACATAGATACATATTCATTAGTTTCTCACTACTACCTTTTTTTCCTCGTACTTCATACGTATTTTTTCGTCATATTTGAGTGAGTATATGTATCTATGTGTATGTACGTGTGAAACTCTTCATCCGGTTCACATTACGAGCAACGTGTATGTACGTCGCTAGAGTAGAAGGAGCAAGTATATAACGTTTTACGAATTCTTCGCAAGCGTGCTACTTCTCAACGAGGTCTTAATGAAATTTTCGAGCTAGACAGCTACCAGCTATATATATATATATACTACCAGGACGTGTATATGCGTACATGATGAGAACGAAGTATGAAAAAGTGTTAACACAAAAGTGTTGAACGCCATGTCAGCCATTGGTGACTGACACTAGACTTTCATTTTTAGACCATGTCAGTCACAAATGACTGACATTAAACTTTCAGTTTAGGCCATGTCAGTCATAAATGACTGACACGTTCAACTATTTTATCAATACAAAGTAAACCTGTGGCTTGACTGGAATTTTCCTAAGATTTCACGTGGCGCTCAACGAAGGGATAAGAAGATAAAAACCAATTTGATTTATGAATTATTCTCACCACGTGATTTTTATTATCAACAATTTGTTACATAAACATATATACATATACATATATATGTATTTGAATGTAATATTATGTAGTAATAAAAATGAAAAAGAGAAAGATAAACAACATTCTCTTGCATTAAATTTGGATAACGAGTAACTTCACTCGAGGTACTATAACCCCTGTATAAAAGTATATTAGGCAAGAGAGAGAGAGAGAGTGAGAGAGAGAGAGAGATAGAAAGAGAGAGAGAGGAGAGAGTGGGTGGGAAGGATAATCGAAAGTTAGGAGGAGTTTGGACGTCGCGGTTGGACGTCGTCGTCCTCTCGCGGCGTCGTCGACTGCTGTGACTATCGATCGGTGTCGGTGCGGGCGTCGGCGTCGGCGTCGGCATCGGCGTCGGCATCCTAGTGGTAGTAGTAGTGGTGGTGGTTTCGATGCCCGCTCGGTGGTGCCCCCCGCCGGCTAAAGCCGACGCCAACGCCAACTTCGACGCCGACGCCGAGCGCGCGCGCTTCTACCAAAGAGAGAGAAAGAGAAAGAGAGAGAGAGAAAGAGAGAGAGATAGAGAAAAAGAACATAGAAGGGTGCAGCAGCGTTTCAGACCAATCGGTGCTTACGATGTGAAGGAGCCGGTAAAAGACAACGACGACTACGACGAAGACGACGACGACGACGACAACGAAGACGAAGACGACACCCGGTGTGTGTTGTACACCCGACGAATACGTCAGAGAACATTGCCACGTTAAAACGGATTTTATCGTTCGCGATTACTCGTCATCGTAGTTGAGAGGAGACACCTCTCTAAAGCTCTACCCCCCAACCCCACCCCCATCACTCCTACCTCTTCTCCCTCCCTCCCGCCCTCCCTCTTGTTCCTTTTTCGATCGGTCGACCGGACAATCGAGGAGAGTCAGTGCTCGACGACCTCGCGAAACGTTTCACTCACGGATACGGGCGTTTCTCTTCCTCATATTTCCCCATATCTTATCACCATTATTATTATTATTATTATTATTATTATTATTATTATTATTATTATTATTATTATTATTATTATCAATTTTCGCGGTTTATGTTTATTTATTTATTTATTTATATTTTTTTTCGATAAATATGAACAATTTCGTTTTGAAAATTCCAATCTCGTGTGGGTGGAAGTTTGTGAGAGCCACGCCGGTGGTGGACAAGTGGAAACGTGCCACGTTGGTCAGACATGGATTTCTCTCATGGATGGCTGGCTATTCGTGGAAAGCACATGGGAGGGAAGGGAAGGGAAGAGGGAATCCTTCGAGAAAGACTTTATTTCATATTGTTCATTTACAAATGAGATATATATTTTTTTTTTTCAATTGATATATGGAATTTCAAGTGGAAACGTAAAATGCGTTGTACGGTGACGTGCAATGCATGGCCGGCGTTTTACTTGGAAGGATCTTGGAAAATGGAGATGCCTCATCCTTACTCTGCCTGTCTCATCAAACCAAAGAAGAAGAAGAAGAAGAAGAAGAAGAAGATGAAGAAGAAGAAGAAGAAGAAGAAGTGGTGCCGAGCGCCGTTGTTGAAGTCGAAATTCCTCGCTTGGAGGCAGTTAAACCGTCTCGTAAATCTCAGACGATGTTGCAAATAAAACTTGCTTCGTAGTTGCTAATATCGTTCATGACTATATATATATATATATATATATATAAATGGTGACGACCATAGAAAATGTATCCACGATCATTTTTATTGTTCATTTTTGAAAGGAGTGTCACGAGAGAGACATTCAATTGAAAACCTATCGTGATCTTATTAGAATATTGTTTTGTACGATGTAAGTGATGACGGTGGTGCGCGTTAGTGGTCGAGTTTTTTCCCTCCGATAAGAGGGAACACGCCATACCGGCGTGAAAGCATGTTGTTGTGAGAGTATCAACTACTTCAAGATGGATGGATACGTCAATGGGAGAACAAGTTGAGCAGAGTTTTGCTGTAGAATCTTTTAGGTGAGTTCGATTCGTTGAATCGAGCTTTACATGCAATTCCAGTTCTTTTATTCTTTTATGATCAATTTGTGAGAACTTCAAATGATAGATGAAACTTTGACAAAAAACTCATGGTGTCTTTTGGTATAAAAACTTTCCCTGTACTTTTGGAAAAGGTGTGAAAATTAGGAGAAAAGACGAGAAGGCTTACGAAACATCGACAGAAACAAATGTTCTCGTCTCGGCTAATGAAACTGCCTCGAGGGCAAGATGTAGTAGTAGTAGTAGTAGTAGTAGTAGTAGTAGGAGGAGGAGGAGGTGGAGGTGGAGGAGGAGGTG
>NW_015149061.1:467200-489647 GCF_001465965.1 Polistes dominula | reverse complement strand
GTGGAGGAGGAGGAGGAGGAGGTGAGGAGGGTGTGGGTGAGAAAGAAGAGAAATAGAGAGGCAAAAGGGGTTGACGAGGGATGGGAAAGAGAAAATACCGTTGTGAAGCTCGATAGCGGAAACAAGAAAAGGGTTTGGGGGTTTAACGATCGGTCATGTGTATGTGTATCTTTTCATGTATGTGTGAGGACCGCGTGGTCCTATATTGCATTGTAGAAACTGGGTTTTTTTTTTTTATTTTTTCTCGAAAGAACAAAAATTTTCCATGCTTTTATCGATCTTCATCCTTTTCTAACACACACACACACTCACGTGTTCTCATTTATTTTATTTCCCAAAGATATTTTCCTGAAGCAGGTTCGTTATGGGAGAGAGTGAGAGAAAAAGAGAGAATTCTTATAATGGTTTGTTATTGATCTATCTCGCCTTCCTTACACAAGACTCCTTTTCTTTCGTCCTTCGTCCTGTCGTCCGCGCCAAGGTTTGGCGTGGGTGGTGGCCGAAGGGTCGAAGGATCGTCGAAGAGATGAGAAGTGGGGGAGTCACGTTCCCACGCAGAAATTCTTCTACCCCACGCGTTCCATTCCTAACTACGTATACACACACACATATATATCTATCATGGGCAAAGATATTCTTTGCTTTTTTTTGTTGCTTGGAAATAAAAGAGCTTGTGAAATCTTTCGTGGACACAGCTCTCGGACCAAAAGATTATCAATAAAATAACAAATGTTAGAATCGGTGATGAGTATGCGTGGATGTGAATTGAAAGATGTGTGTCAGGTAATACAAATAAAATGTATTGGTTTGTTCGGAAAGTTCGTGTCGATTTTCGATAGATGGCATTCAAGTTCTTTTGCTAAAAAAAAAACCTGAAAAATTCTTTTGCTAAAAAACCTGAAAAGTTCTTTTGCTAAAAAACCTGAAAAGTTTTGGAAGTAGCACGAAATTTTAAAATTATTATATTATTATATTTATTATTATATTGTTTTTATAATTATATATAATTATAAAAACAATATAATAATACTTTTGCTAAAAAACCTGAAAAATTCTGGAAGCAGCACGAAATTTTAAAGTTATTATATTATTATATTTATTATTATATATTATTTTATTGTTTTTATAATTATATATATAATTATAAAAATAATATAATAATATATAACAAAACAAAAAAACTTAAATGGTTAGCATCTTCCATCTTCCGTCAAAATTGGCACAAATTACTTTTAGGACAACCCAATACATTGATGGGTAAACGCACATAAATCAATCCAGGAAAGAACACAATCGAGAACCTAACTGAACTTATTCATCACGTTACACATGACAATTCTATTACAACATAATTGTAAGTCACCCAATGTAAAAATGAACTGTTAAAACCTTGTCAGAGTTTATTCCTGTATTCGGGTAACGTAAATCGTAATGGGACGTCAGACTTATCCTTGAGTTGATCTCCTTGATCCGCACACATTTTTCTCGTTTCGTTCTTGTTCCCATTCTCTCGTTCCATTTTGATTCAGCATCGATAACACCCTAGCCTTGTTTGGCGGAGAAACAGACGAGCTCTCGTTTAAAAATACATACGGGGAAAAACGAATTATCTACTTTTTTCATTGAGCTTACCAAAGCGTGTTTTAAATGGAATGGGAGTCGATTTGTGACGATGATGCCCCGGTTAAGGAACCAAAATAACATCGCGGTTAAGTTATAAATAATATTACGTTGAGCAAATCAATTTTGTTGTATGACAGGGAAGAAAGAAACTTTGTTGAATCGGTAAACTATGTTTTATTTTCTCTTTCACATTAGTTCATGGTATGTATAGAGACAAGGAAGAGTAGTGTAAAGACTGCTTATGGTTTTTTTTTTTTTTTGCATACCAGTTAAATTATACATGCTAAATGGCATACTCGGAAGTTCAGCGATGTATCCGGGTCGTAAATCCGTGCGTGAAAGATCGCATCATGCGAATTTAACTTTGCTTTTTTTCTTTTTTTTTTTTTTATTCTTCTTCTTCTGTTGTCTGTACTTTCTATAGGTTTACTGAGTTAACCGACGTACTTATGGTCACCGTTTCTTTTTGCATCGTCAAGAACAAACTCTAAGCAGGAACACTTGGAGATGGTAGAGGTGTAGTTATAAAACTTTTCCTTGAACAAAAACTTTCTCTCGTTAGGTTAAAACGCGCGTGTGTGTGTGTATGTGTGTATAGTAAACGTCATAACGTTACTTAGAAATGATTGACTATAGATAGACAAAATAATCAATAAACACAACTAGATTTGATCTATCATTGAATCGGATACTTGGAAATAATTGCATCTTACTGAGAAACCATCATCAATCCATTTGTAAGATACCAAGAAAACCCTTTTCTTTTTTTATATCATTCCATCATGACACGTTGAACACGTTATGTTAACCTTTCTTTTATTTAAAAAGAAAATATAAGACAGCTGTAAAGAAAACGTAACTGATAATGACCCTTTTTTTTTTATTCGTAAACCTCTCACCTCATTTGCGTTAGAAGGTACGTACGTACGACGTAGTTGGACGATTCTCTCATTTTTCATCTCGACGAAATTAATCTCAAAGTAGGACACTCATTGTACTGGCAAGTAGGTAACGAAAAAGAAAAAAGAAAAAAGAAAAAAAAACTTCATTATTATAGCACCGGCACGCGACGAAGAGGGAGGATGAGAATGGTGTCTCCTACCGCTTCGTTTCTTTTAAATTGCAAACATAATTGCTAGGCTCCCTCTCTTTTTATTTATCTCCCTCTTTACCCTCTCTCTCTTTCTCTCTAGTTTTCCCTTCGTCAAAGTCGTGCGTTTCTCCCTGGATGGACCACCGACCTCTACTCGTACGTTAATACGCCGCTTTAATTACTGCTACCAAAGGGGTTGAGGGGGATGAGCTTGGGTGGAAGAGAAAGAAAAAACGTAGATAACGTTCGTCCACTTTATCTGGATATCTTTAACAGAAACGATCGCTTAAATAGGATCCACTTTCGCAGGACAAAAGGGTTTTATTACGAGGAGGCTGTTTGCGACAGACGATGAGAGGGTTCGTTTCTAGAATCGGGACTTGGTTGATCGATACAATCGGACCGGTAAAAGATGACAAATTCGGAATGTAGGATTCAACGAACAAAACAAAATAAATGACAACATCGTACAACATTGTACAACATCGTACAACATCGAAAGTTAGCATCGTTTCGTTTTCGTCATTCATCCCGACCTGCTTTTGATGTGTGAGAGTAAAAAGAGCTTCCAATAGGTAGGAACAGGTGATCAAAGTAATAGTAGTAGTAGTAGTAGTAGGATTCTTAGGTGTTCGTGTTGAACACTATGTCTGTGTCGTTGATCTTTGGGTGACCGTCTGGATGTATAATACGGGGTGAGAAGTATCCTCCAGGTTCCTCGACTTCGATCGAGACGGGTACGCAAGCTCTGCTAGTGAAAGGAAGGAAGGAAGGAAGGAAGGAACGGATGGACAGAATAACGGAAGGAAGAAGAAAGGTAGCAGTAAAAGGGGTGCACGCATGACCCTGAACCCAACTACCGCACACCCCATCCTGTACAGGGGTGCGAAGCATGGAAAAGGATAGGGAAAGAGAGAGTAAAGGACTAGGAAAAGGAAGAAGGGGAAATTACACGTATACATAGAAGAACACGCACGCGGACGCATACAGATACGTACGCTTTAGGGGTAGATTGGAAGAGAACGAAGAGAGAGGGACTCCGTCGAGGAGAGAGTACAGTCCTCGGGATCAATACTCCCGCGTCTTGCGATCATTCATCTTGCCACGCCCCTCTGCTCACTCCACACACACACACACACACACACACACACACACACACTCATACACGCATATACCCGCACGCACTTACTCTCCTTTTCTTATACACACACTAAACGCATAGCCTTGGTGGTTTTCTCACACGGTTTCTTCTCTCTCTCTCTCTCTCTTTCTCTTTCTCTTTTTGTTTCTTTTTCTATTTCTCTTTCTCACGCATCACACGCAAGAACATAGACACTGCCTCTTTCTTCGCCGCCATCTTCATCCCTCCAACTCGCTACACCCCTTGTCGTTTGGCGTCCAATCGTGGCGTGTCCATTACGAATACACCCGGAGCAAGAAAGGAGGAGGAGGAGGAAAAGGGAAAGTCTGAAGGGCAGAACGAAAGAGATAGCAAGGGCGTGCGTAGCTTGCTTGCCAATGGGGGTGCTAGTAGTAGTAGTAGTAGTAGGAGGTTAAACTGTTTAGCGAGCACACGTGTCTATGTGTGTCTCTGTGTATGAGTGTGTGTTCTTACTCCCACGCGTACTACGATTCCACTTGATTCGTCCTCGTTGCACGTGATTCAAATGAATTTCTCAGATCGTTTTCAAACCCCATTCTCTTTCTGAGGAAGAGTTTGCGGGGGATGATGGTTGGATGCCCGTTCCAGATAGAAGGACTCTTTCTGCCAATAGGACGAACGGTCGATCATGCCTGCGACCTGATTGAGCGCTCTGATAAAAGAGAGTCTACAATCTGACGGACGAAAGTCTCTTTTTTTTTCTTTTTTCAAGATCGATATATTTTATCTCTTCTTCCTTCTTTCTGCTAGGATTCTTCTTCTTATGTTTCCTCTTTTCACGAGTCCCTTCTTCTTCTTTCTTTGGTTGAAACGAACGCGGCCTGTCGGTGATGGCTGCTGTCCAAAATCGTCTACGTTCCAATATCGATGAACAAAAGCTTCCTATATTTTTCTTTTCTTTTTTTTCTTTATTATTATTGTTTAATAGAATATAAAAATGCAATATTAATTCATTGACTGTCTTGTGTCAAAATTCCAAGTAGTATTTTTTTTTTTTTTTACAATAATCAACTGCGTGTGCGGTTTGATTTCAAATGAAAAAGATTTCATTAACTGTGTTGTCAAAATTCCAAGTAATATTTGTTTAATTTACATCAACCAACTGCGTGTGCGGTTTTATTTCAAATTAAACATTCTAAGAATTGAAATCAGACGTCATTGGTTTCTTAGGATGCGTAAATTAAGATCCGACGTTCATGTAATGTTACATGGTCTTTGGGTTTTACCAACTGGCGGGATCGGTTAAACTGCACGTCTGATTCGTTCTCTTCTAGCAAAGTCTCATGATGTTCGAGACGCATTTGTAAGGAAGCGTGACAAGGTAGTAAAAGCTCGCACACTCGTCAAACGTTCATAAAAATTCACACTTTGACGATTTTCACGAAGGGAAAACGAGTTCCGCGATTCTCTAGTAACTGCACATGCAACTCACGTACGTTTCCACATAAATATCCGTAAGGTAAGAAGTGTACTCTTTCTTCCTATTGGCTTAATGGAACTTAGAATATTTCTACTATAAACAGGCTCACGTACTTATCGTTTACCGGAACGCTTATACGCGCCACAGAATTACTAATGCGCAAACGTTTTCTTTTCTATTCAAACTAACCTTCGTTTAATTTTTCTTTCCGAAACAAAATAAAAGTGTTAAGGGTAGAAAAAGTAAGAGGGAAATTAGAGTTGAGAGAAAGAGAGGGATGTAAAGATCGTGAGAAAAATCAAGAAAAAGTTTTGTATATTGTCGGCTCAAGGAAAGAAAGATGAGAGAACGTGAACGTTTAAAGTACCAGAATTATCCTTGCTGGTTCTACTTTGAATTTTGATCTCGTTCTTGCATTCTCATTCGTCACATTAATCTTTTTCATTAATTATAATTTGTTTTTAATATTTGTAATGTGCAGCAATGAAGGCCGAAGGGGGTGGTGATGGTGGTGGTGGTGGTGGTGGCGGTGGCGGTGAAGAATGGAATGGTTCTGGAGATGAAGCTGAGAAAAATGGTGGACAGATAGAACACATTTATCAATTGGCCAAACTTCAGCATCACGCTAATTCTGACACCAGCTTCAGTCGGTGAGTACAAAGAAAATTATTTCAATTATATTTATACTCCAATATTTTATTATATAAGCGACACGGACATTTTCTATCTGATATTATCGTAAAAATCCTATACGGAAAAATTAAAGGTGTGGCCGTATAAAAAAAAAAAAAAAAAGAAAAATTCTGCAAGATGAACATTCAGATAGTTTGTCGCATTTTTTATTTTATCTTTCTTTCTATAATATTAAAATGAACTTTGCTGATGATTTTTGTCAAACATGGATTATGTTTTATAACTTTTCTTTCTTTTTTTTTTTGTGTGTACACCGAAAGTTCATGCTGATTTTCAATAGATGGCGTAAAGTTCTTGGTGCTGAAAAACCTGAAAAGTTTGTTTTCAGGTTTTTAAGTTAGTTCAGAAATTTTTGAAGTTATTACATAAAGATTGAGAAAGATTGTGGAAACTGAGAATGGCATTTACATATAACTTCATAAATATATACCCCCCAAAAAAGAAAATAAAAACACTTAAATGCGTTTCGTTACAATCTTCTGTCAAAATCGGCACGAAATTTCCGGACAATCCAATATCAAACACCATAAATGTTCGAAGATGGTAACCAGCAGTGGTGAGAAGTAAGATTTTTCCTTTGAAAGAGTAACAGAGATAGTAGAGAAGATTTAAGACTTTTTTCTTGCTTTTAGTCTGAAGTAGTCTGAAGTCTCTTCGACTTGAACCGTTTCGTCGTTGTCCAAAGTTTCTCGAACTTAAACTTCTTTTACCATCACTTGTTTTGTCTCCCACCTCAGTTACCAGAACTCCAACAGTTAACTCTTTTTCTTAGGTGATCTATCAGAGCCATACTTTGAGTTATAAAATTACCTAGAGATACAAAAAAAACAAACAACTAGATTTCCTTTAGAAAAAAATCAAAGATCGTTTAGGATTTAATTATCAGTGTTGTTTTGCAAGGTTTCTTATCCCGATATCCGATTGGAAGTTTTAAGCGAATTCGAGTGTAAACCCATCGATGAATAGAAGAAGAAGAAGAAGGAAGGAATGGGCGTAAAAAAAAAAAAAAAAGAACTAGTGCGTACAGTATTAGTTATCTAGCGTGCGGGGAAAGAAGCCAGTTACGAATCGGACGTGTGTGGCAGAGAGCCCCGGCCAAATATACAACAGTGCGTCAGCGTCGCGGCGCGCGGCGTCGCGTCCTCCCTTCCTGCACACCACCAACCTAACTGCCGGTCGCCTCGTTTGAGGTCAACGTCATCCACCTATCTCTCTTTCTCTTTCTATCTTCTTCCACGAGTCTTCTTCCTCTTCTTCTTCTTCTTCTTCTTCTTCTTTAAGTTTTGCATTCGTCTTTCTTAAACCCGCTGTTTCTATATTTTGATTTTTCAAACGAAAACGAATCTTTATATAAATTTTCGTTATAAACCGATTCGCTAGGAGGTTTTTTTTTTCTTTTTCTTTCGCAGGTGTTGAGAAGCCTTAAACCGTGTAATTAAAAGCGTCTTTCGTAACCACACTCTTGGATGGTTTCCTATTATATACCCTTTCTCGAGTAGGTGGAAAAGAAGAAGAAGATATATCAATGCATACTCTTCCTAATTTCTTACATGAAATGATAAGGGTGAACGCGTTAATCGTTTTTTTTTTTTTTTACTTTGGCAACTTGTGGCACGCATTTTCCATGCAAAAAAATACAAGGTGTTTTAAGTATTCTGAATTACGAGACTTTTCGAGTAGAGCAAGTAGTTCCAAGTCCGGTTGCCGCGAGACGAAACAAAATACTGCTAAAATTAATCCTGCAACTTAGGTCACGTCTGCTACTAGTCTAGACGACGAGAAGAAGAAGAACGCTGACGACGACGACGACGACGACGACGACGACGACCCGTAATCGACCCGAAAATGGATCGAAACGTTTGCCCCATGGTACATACATATATATAGACAAACAATTTTTATCATTTCTCTTATTGTTTCTAACTTGTTTCAATATTTCCAAAAGTTGCACGAGTCGTGTGATGATTTTGATCGTCTGATATGAATCTTGCAACTCGTCATGTGATAATTTTGATCATCTGATATGAATCGTGGTCTCATCACACGATTCTTTTCTATCTGAGAACGTAGAAGTAGAAGAAGAAGAGAGGATAATGCGAACATTGTTCGGTGTGGACGCAGCTTTCGACCAGATGGCACAATTTTCCGATTGTCATCCTGCTTTTTCATTCGGTATTACTAGCTCTGGTTCTCCCGCTTTCAGCTTATGGGATAGACGAATAAGGGGTGGAGAAAGGTGGAGGAGTAATAGTAGTAGTAGTAGTAGGCAGCCAAACAAATGCGAGGTCAGTGTATCGGATATTTGCAACGCGGGTATTTTCAACTGTGTGCCTCTTTTGTGATAAAAAGAATTTTCATCGTTTTCCAAACGACCAATCGTGCGTGCTATATATCGGACATTTATTGTTCGACCAATAACAAAAATCCTTTTTATATATGTTGGTCATTGTTCAATTGACAATTTTGTTAGTTCTCAAGTACCTTAAAGCTCCTATCTCACTGGATCTTAGCAGTCGTTGTTGGATTGATGAATAAATTATGAATCAAGGTTGATGCATTTGATTGAACACAATCCCATAATTGCAACCTTTTTTTTCTTTCATTTGCAATGGAAGTTTCACGCATGGCATAAAGTTGGTGTATCATAAAACGTTCGTAATAAAATTGCATATCGTTCTCGAAGTCACGAGTCTAACTTGTGTTCTAGTTATGTAGAACATCTAACAATGTTGCAACATGACACAATGGCCGATGGCACCATGTTGTTGTCGTCGTTGTTAGTTTCGTGCTTTAACCCATCCATGCCATGGAATAAAACGCAGTTATCGAGTTAGTTTTTGACACCAAATATTCACAATCTTTTGTTTTAAACATAAATTCGCATAAATGCAAAAAAGAAGTAGTGTATCTCGTCTCTCCCATCAACGGAAAGAAAGAAAATTCGAATGTTACTTGTGTTCCTGTGTGCCAGTGCCGCGCACGAGCCGAACGATCGTTAAACGTTTAACGACTCCGTGCCTTTCGTCGTTTCCGGCGGACATTTTAAGCCCATCTCTCGTATCTCCGTATCGGAACTACTCTTTCAACTTAGAATTTAAATTCTTCTATAGATTTTGAACGAAGTATCACCCAAATATCCGATGTTTGACCTATTCTTACCCTCTTTCATAAAACTCTGTATTTGAAAGGTTTTTGGGGATATGAATTTCATGATAAATTAATTGTACGTCTACCAATGTGAACCCACCCCCTTGTCCCTTTGTTAAACTTAAATTTACTTGACATCAACTTCCATTTAAGTAAATAAAATATATGGGGTGGTGTGTGTTCTATCGAAGACAGATCTCCAATTATATTTAGTGAGAAATTCAAGAATAATCCCAAAGGCGTTCTATCCTTACACGTGCCCTTTTCATCCCTCACAACCATCTGTTCTTATTTTTCCAAGCTTTTCCCAACCCTCCAAATCGAAAATCGTGTTAATAATTGTAAGAGAAACGATGTCGATTTCGTAGAAAATGTTGTTGTGTTCACGATGTAGTAAACTACCACCACCATTTCACGTTTTATCTTTCTCTCTTATACCTGCATCTGCCACGGAAAATGGTCATTAGGGAACCCTCTGCTCATTATTACGTCGCGATAATACCAGGAACCACCACCACCACTACCACCATTGCTAGCTGACTGGCTGGCGTGAAACAATCGGTCCACCTCTCTCTCTCTCTCTCTCTCTCTCTCTCTCTGTCTGTTCTGTGTAGAAAGTTTTAATAATGCGGTCGTCCATCGATTATACTTTCTCGTAGCTGCCACGACCTCATCTCATTGTCCACATTCTCTCTTTTTGGTCCTCTAGTCCCATGGACGATCCAGCAAAGTGCTAGACAGACCGTTTTACGGTGTCAGTCGTAGTTTCACGCTTTCGTAACTAATTGTAAGCAGAAACAACTGGCTCGATATTCGTGAAAACTTTGTAAATTAATCATAGGACACCCTAGGGGTAAATTAAAGTACAAATTTCATTTGTACTTGTTCTTTTTCTTTACCTGTGATGATTCTTTCGAATGATTTTCAAGTCTGATTTATTATTTGAGTGAGAGCAAAAAAAAAGAAAAGGGTAGTCGTGATTGAATATTATTTCTTTTGACTTTCGATACGAACTTTAGCGATTTGAAGATAGAAAGTAAAGAGAGGGGAGAAATATATTGGAAGAAGAGGGGAGGGATGGGGAGGTTTGTAACCGTGCGTTGGCACTGCTGCATCTCCCTTCTTTTCCCTAGGAGCATCGGCATTGCCGGGAGTAGTAATAATCCGTGTGCATTTTACGACCCTAACGCGCCGCGACGTGCATACGTGTCCGTGAGGGGCAGGTGTGTACACTCGAGGGGGAGAAACGAGACCTATCCTTTAAAAGAGAAAGAGAGAGAGAGAGAGAGAAGGAGCGCGTGCCGCCGTCGACCATCCGGAGGCCAGGTGTGTGTTGTAGCCTTTATCCATTTTACTCGCGTTTCTTACCCTCGAACCTCTCTACGATTCCGATGCACCCTCTGGGTCCCGTTTCTGGGCCGCCCTTCCTCACTAAGGATGAAAAAATGGTCTTCTCTTTTCATTCTCAGTTTATTGGATGCAACAATCATCGAACCTGGATTAATACATTCGATTTCAAATGTAAACTGTAACTAATTTCCTATCGAAAAGTTTCTAGGGGAATATCTAAGGAAGATATTTTCTTGCTTGACTCATGTTGTGTATAAAAATAAAATGAATTAGTAGCACCTGGAATTGGAAAAATCCATCCCAGCTGTCGAGTCTGCCGATCAACAACGAGTCGAAACTTGTCGAGAGGGTTGAAACCGAAAGGGAATGAAGAAAGAGAGAAAATCCTAGACTAGACGATGGGGTAGGTACCCCATTCCTTCCCCCCCCCCTCGTTTCTTTTACGTCTCTCCATCATTCGATGGGCACACGCCCACGCGGAAATGACACCCGCCCCGGAATAATCTTCCAAGTTCTCTTTCCGTTAACGACCTTCTTCTCTCGTCCAGAGAAAGAGGATGAGGAGGAGGAGGAGGAGGAGGAGGAGGAGGAGGAGGGAGGGTTTGAAACACCATGGTGGTGGTGAATTTTCTTGTCATCGACGTTTCTTAAATAAAGGAAGATGAATTAAGAAGTAGTTGTAAGTAAGTGTCTTCTCAGAATTGTTAAAGACAAGTTTTGAAAACATTTAACGGAGAATACATAAGAGCAGATGCTTGTCTCGGTTTAAACACGCGAGAGAGAGGGGTGCTTGAAATGTCAAGCCATATCCTTAGGACCATCCCTTTCGGTGTGCCGATCCTTTTAATCCCGTTCTTTTTACGTTTCTTCTCCCCTTTCGCGAACGATCAAAAAAAGAAAAAAAGAAACGAAAATTCTTTTCACCTTGTTGTCCCACGAGAAGAGAGGATAGGATGTGTGTGAAACCCTTCGAAATTGTTGAGAAAGACATTTTTCAGCGGTTATCTCGTCAGTGATATATTCATTGGACGAGACAACATTAAATAACTGATGCTGTTGGGTTGGTAGGAGAGAAGCAAAGACGATGGCAACCTTTTGACGCGCATTAAACGTGACGATGGCTAAGTGTTCATTTTCTTCTTCATCTTCTTCTTCTTCTTCATCTTCTTATTCCATTTTCTCCCTTTAGCAACTCCTAGAACAGAGTAACTAGCAAAAGTGACATTTGGATGCCAGACAAAACGTTCAATGCATCGTTTGCTGCTTCTTAAAATATTTTAAAATGCCTCGTTGAATTTTAATGACTATCAAGACAATTATTATCATTTAGATACTTAGAAAAGTGGTGAATGTCCTCCGATGTCCAACCGATGAACAGTTTGCAAAAGGTCAGTGGGGATACAAAAGAGCCGAGAACATCGTCGTCGTTGGTCGTTTGACGGTCTCGTAACTCTGTGGGTTCTTCGGGGAAGACGAAGAAGCAACCAATTATCGTGTTACGACGCGGGGCTCGTGTTAAGCCTGGTAACTGAATATATCTCTCTGCCCAATAGCCGTCAAACGCTCGACAACGATCGAATTTGTCCAGTCAGGCGTGACACTAACTCTTCTACCTCTGTCTCATTCTTTCTCTTTTGTTTGTTCACCCTGCTGCCAAAATATATTCGGTATACCCCACACGGGTTCTCAATTTGAACATTACGTTTTGATTGGTTTCAAATTCAAACTCAATTTTCTATGACACTTCCTATTCAAGTGTATATGCTATGTTCATGTTTATCTGTTGAACCATTTCATTGTTTTGATTTTTTTTATGATTGTACTTATAAATTATTATTGTTTGTCTACCTTGGTAAGATAGACAACAATGACCACCACTAAACTAGCAAGCTGTCGACCACTTTTGGCACCGTTCGCGTGAGCAAGAGAAAGAACTTGAGTGTCTTCGTTGAACACGCGTCTCGACTTTTGCTTAGACTTTGAACCTTAGGTTATTTGAGCAGCTGTCGTTCCCTTTCACATACGATGCATCCACCATTTCCGATTTTTTTTTCTTTCTTTGGATGCTAAATCGAACGGAAGGATGGATCACTTTTCTTGTAAAACAAAATCAAAAATAATCAAGTACGTTTGAACAATTTCTTAATGGGCACGTTAATAAGATGATCAAAGTTTAATTCAATATTCGAATAGACTCTCCTCGATTCCAGGTGTTCCATCAGGAATATTAAAAGTCAGGTTCGTTCGTATTGGGTCAGACAGCAGTACCCAGTGGGCCCAAAACGATGAACATACACACAGTGTATTCCCTTCTGCTGCATTCGACAAAGCATCGTTTCGAGGCATCACCAACCAACATCCACACCACAGCTTTGCAATAGTGGTTCAGAAAGGCCAGCTGCAACTTTGCCAGAGATACAGCTTAGATCGTCATGGCACGAGCCTTCCTGACATGTGCTTTCTACGATTTCCCCCCAACCACCGGTCCCCAGACCTTTAACATCCTTCTTTAAAGTTCGTCTAGCTGAGACAAAGCAAACTTTCTAAGAAATAATTCTCATATTCGATGACAAGTCTAACATGCATCACGCAATTTGTTTTTCATGCCAAAAAAATAATGTGCATATGATTTTATAAATTGTGTATCACAATTATCAAGGATTCGATTATATCAATTAACGTTTCAGTGGCTTCATAGAATAACATTAACACGAAATAGATATGATTGAAACACTATCTTCGTGTTAAAATGGTATTACTTTACAAAACACAATATTCTACAATCAACCCTTCAATAGAATTCGTACGAAAACGTTTCGTTTATTCATAAACGAACACCAATCGATGTTGCGATTCAGTTTTTCAGAGTCAACAATATTAACAGAAACTGAGACAATGTAAAAATGAAGTAAATGATTTTTTATTATCTCAAAGATTAAAAAAAAAAAAAAAAAACGATTCTACCAACTTTCGTTTGTGAACATCTGCCTGGTTCTTTAAACCCAACAAAATTAATGTATTTCTTTCTTAGGATCAAAAAGAATGCATCAGTCCCTTTAAGGTAGTGTAGTAGTACCTTTCTTTTTCTTGTTAGTTCGATCTTCGTGTTGGTAAGTAGCATCTGCTCTCGATTAAGCGATTTCTCGGCATTGTGCCAAAGCATACTAACTCCTCTAAGATTTCTTTTCTGATCTAAAGTTCTCTCTGATCTTTAGAAAAGTAGAATGATCCTAACGCAGGTAGTATTCCCTTTTTTTTACCTTCTTTATCAATCACTTTTATTCCCCATACTATTTGGTTTCTTCTTTCTTTCGATAATATCTCCGAAGGTTGGCCCAACCAGCCCACCGTGTGGTTGATAAAATGGTAGTTTCTTTTACGTGTCTTGTACACACTCTTCCAAAAAGAGCCTAAGTTCTCGTCGTATTGCAGCTGACACGCACGTGCCACGTGGCCATCCATCGGCTGTAGAGACAGACAGACAGACAGACAGACAGACAGATACCATGCACCATCTATATATATATATATAGGTATACCTGTTTCATATAAGAAGTTTCATGTACGAGGCTCTTTATCTTTGGTTTTGTTGATCAATGAATTCAATTTTTTTTAAATATTTTTTTTTTATTATTATTGAACATCGGAAAATGTGTAAACCTAAACTATTACCATAAGATTGTTGTATATGTTTGATAAAATTAGATATACGTTAAGATAGAACTATACGTTTACGGTATGACGTAAATGGCAGACTAAGAACGGGAATAGGAAGATTTTAATCAGACTCGTCTGATGTTATCATCCTTCAAGCTCTCCTATCACCGGAGAGAGAGTATTTTTTTTCACTAACGACTAGACACGAGCTAAGCACAAAAGGTTCTGGCCATCTGATACGTTCGTATCATCAAACACGGTAGATTCATCCGGTTGTGTTGAAAAACACAGACTCTCCTCTGACAGGAACTTTCTAAGCGTTCCACGAATTTTTCTAACCAATCATACGTTGTCTACGCACTAATTTTCATCTTATCATTTCATTGTCATTTCATCATGTATCATCCAAACCTTTCTTATGATATCAACACTCGAGAAAATTACTAATCACTTGCCATATATTTTGGTTAATCGTATTAATTAATAAGAGATTGAAACCACCGCAAAAGGTTGGGGTTGGTAGGGGTTGGTTAAGGGTAGGTTGGTTCCTTTTGAAAATAAAATAATAGAATAGATAGGTTCCTCGTACTACTCTGTAAGCTTTATTATGAAACCTACGGTCCTAGACTATTCATCCATTTGTTAGGGAACAGCCTTTTCACGCTATCCACGCGTGATCTCTTTGAAAATGTGAAATAGTGTGTTCTGTATATATATATGTGTTCTGTATATGCACTTAGAGTGTATGTGTATGTTTGGATTCGCTAATGTTTGAAAGCATCATTCAGTATTTGGTAGTACTGTACTAATGTGGAAGTTAATTTTCTAAATACTCGTTGAAATATCATGGAAACGATCATCTATGGGTGTGCATGGTAGTAGTGTGCATCGACTTATCAGAACTGATCTTCGTTTAACAAAGTGTTCACCATAGTATTTTTCCTCGAATAAGAAAGTATTATGTACATAGGTATATATATATATATATATATAGTGACTCTCTTCTTCAGGGATCTTGCAAAGAGAGCACTCGTTTCTCGAAGGCATCGAGCGCAGGGGTCGATGGTTATCTGACTTCCTGTTTGTTCGTTCACCCTTCGTACCACTGCGTTAGGACAAGAGAGAAAAAAAAAGAGACTAAAAAAGCAAAAGGAGAAGAAGAAGAAGAAGGTGGTGGTGGTGGTTATGGTGATGGTGATGGTGATGGTGATGGTGATGGTGATGGTGATGGTGGAGAGGCAATAAAAGCCCTGCCAAATAAATACAAAAAGATAATCGACACCGTGCAGACAGTCATACGGTCGTCGGACCTTTATCCCTTTTATTTTTTCATCTTTTTTTTTTTTTTTCGTTTTATTTTTCTATATTTTTAATCTCTTTTTCATTTTATCTTTTGACTTTTTGGTGTCTTCCTAACAACTGCTATTTCCGTCGAAATCCTTTAAGAAAAAGAATTTATTTTTCATAAACAAATTCCAAGTACAAACCCTATTTGCAATTGAACACGAGTTTTGAGTGCCACGTCAGTCATCACTGACTGACACTGAATTTAACTTCAATTTCAGGCTAATTAACACTCAACGTGTTAATCAGAATCGTCAAGTGAATGTTGCAATTGTTCAAAAAACAAGGTAGGATTAATTATAGTCATCGTGATTTATGATATTTACAAAAAATAATATAAAATTTTGGAAATAAATCGATGAAAGATAGAGAGAGAGAAAGAGAGAGAGAGAGAGGAAGAATGGAAGGTGCAATTTTCGGATGAAGAAAAAGAAGAGAACGAGCAGTTCGAGGTTGGTTCGACTGCGAAAGGAGGGGGGGGTAAAAATGAGGGGTTGGGACTAGGGCACGTGACCGGAAGACGGGGGGCAAAACGGCGCACGCGCCGTCGTCCTCCACCTGGTGCATCACCTGCTGCCCCCTGCTTCTTAAGTCTCCTCCTTACCTTCTCCTTTTCTTTCTTCCTTTCTTACTTTTTCTCACCCACTGCTGCTGCTGCTGCTGCTGCTGCTGCCGCCGCCGCCGCCGCCGCCGACGTGTCTCTCTTTATCTTTCTTTCTTAATTTTTTTTTTTGTGTTTTTGTTTTTGTTGCTTCAAATCCGACGATTTAAACAAGCAACTTCTTTTATCATTCCGAAAGACACTTGGTCGATACGAAAGTACATCGCCAAAATCCTTTTGAAGAACAAAAAAAGAAGTCGTACTCGAGTATAATCGAAAATAATCTCTTGGTAGCATCAAAGCAGGTATCACCTGTCCGTCTCCTCTCACCCTACCTTTCATTTTCTCTCTCTCTATCTCTTTCTCTTTCTTTCTCTCTGTCTGTCTTCGATTCTTTTCAAAGAAACATCAGACAACGAAATATCTCGTAAAAAACCTGCCAAGCTTTTTTCAATCATTTTTATGATACTAAATTCATTTATCCATATTAAAAATACAATCATAGACTAGTTGAGTCAATGTTAAGTAAAAGGAAAATTTGTAATCAACTTTTTGTCGAGATATCGATGACCAAGAGATTATCGAGTTCTCGTAGCACGCGGCATAAAGTGGCAGATGCGTTTCAAAGGGTTTTCGTGTGAATACACATACACACATATGTATATTGACCATCGATATTTTGAGAAGTTTACAATTCTTCCTTTACATTGACCTAGTCCATTTGATCATCAATTGACTAAGGCTTGTATATTTATACTTAACATACAAAGTCAATTGAAATAACTAATATGAATAAAATATTTCATTCAATTTTAGGTATACACGATTACATATATGTAATATCTCTTTTACATTACATAAAATAAATGTGTGTAATATATCCTGTATACCTAAACTAAAGTAAAAGTAATATAAGACTTTGATAATCAGTGAGATTTCATTAGAAAAATAGTTCATCAATTCTCAGGGTACCTAGGTGTTTACAAGTTTTCCTTCTTAACATTGACCTAATCAATTTTAACATTAAACGTGAATTGAAATAACCAACACATGATATTACATATATGTAATCGTGCATACCCAAACTGAAGTAAAAGTAATACAAGACTTTGATAATTAGTGAGATTTAGTTAGAAAAATGATGAACAGTTCTCAGGGTATCCAGGTGTGATGCATCATCATTGCAACAATGTACCACCAGTTTGATAATCAGTGAGATTTAATTAGAAAAATAGTTCATCAATTCTTAGGGTACCCAGGTGTTTACAAGTGAATTGAAATATAACTAACACATATAACTAGTACATTACATATGTGTAATCGTGCATACCTAAACTGAAGTAAAAGTAAACGATAAGACTTTGACAATCAATGAGATTTAGTTAGAAAAATGATGAACAATTCTCAGGGTATCCAGGTGTGATGCATCATCGTTGCAACAGTGTACCACCATCTCACCTTTACATTTATCCTTTTCCTGAACATACTCTTTTGTGCTTATCCTTGATGTCCCAATGCAAAGGATCATCAGGGTGTTGTAGCTTAACAAACCCTGACGCAACCCAACATCAGCAGCAGCAGCAGCAGCAGCAGCAGTAGGTTTGCTGCCTTCGAAAGATCATTGTCCTATTCGCGATAGGCGTCCTTCCCCTTCCCTTACCCCTTCCTTCTTTTTTTCTTTCTCGATAACGCTGCCAAAAGTGTTCGCTGCCAAATCGACCTTCCGCAAATAAAAGCCGGCCGATGTAAAAAAGAAAAAGAGAAAAAAAAATAGCATGGAAAGCCCATATAAATAGATCGTTATTAATAACGAATGAAAAATCTTCCTTTATTTTAGCTTTTATCATGCGCACGCGCGTTAGATAGGAAGCAGGAGGAAGAGGAGGAGGAGGGGGGGAGGAGGTATATCTACACAAAACGGCAATGGTGTTGCAAGTCATTGTTTCAAATGATTTCGTTCATCCAGGTGCGTGCGGGCCTGTTTTTCTTTGACCCCGAGCTACACACCAACTATCATACTTTTATATACTTGTTACAACTGTTGAAAAATTTACATACCTTCCTGTTCCTCCATTGTGTCCTCTTCAAATCTTTTTTTTTTTTTTAACGTTTGATTTATAATAAGAGAAAGTTATATATGTATAAATATATATATATATATATAATATAATATACACCTTTGGTACAAAAAAACATTTCAAAAAGAATATCTTAACCCATTTGTATCACATTTTTTTTAAATTTTATTTAAATGTTATAAAATATAATATAAAATATATATATATAAAAAAAAATACAACTTTGTATTAGATTAATAATTATAAAAGAAATGGGATCCATTTATTTTGTACAATATAATAATTTTTGGATAATATAATCTTCGGTGATAGTAATTATGCAAAATGTACGCATATATGCGCTTAGGGTGCAAATGGATGATTAATTTTCAAAGAATTTGTATTCAATTTTTATTTTACATTTGTTGTTCTTTCTTTCTGTTACAGGTAAGTCTCTTATTGGATCTGACATGTTTGGTTGTTCTCGAGGAAACTACGAACATGTGAGTAGAGTAATGATTGGATAGTAAATTGATTAATTAAGAATCGATCGAAGCTACTATCCATGGTTAAGAATGGTAAGATGGTCTTGGTCTTGGTCTTTGTCTAGTATCAAACGACAAACCCATTTTACGTCAGTGATCCTGCAATTCATTTGGTCGTTGTTTGATGATACTCTTTCGGTGAACGATCTAACTCGCTTTGGGGATGGGATGGGGTGGATAGTGGGAGTAGGTGGCAGGTCATAGACGGTAATTTCAGAATGTTTGTCCGATGACGAGGACACAACGTCGACGAACGATGAGGATGGATGAACGTGCGTGCGTCAATATGCGTGGGCGTCTGCGTCATTCAGAACGCATCGACCAGTTTCCTTTTTCCCTCTCTCTCGCTCTCTCACACACACACACTTATTCTGTCTCTCAAAAATACACACAAACACACACCAGACATGTATACATGAAAATACTTTTCCTTTTTTATAAATATTATCAAAGATTTGGATACTCTTGTAGATTTATATTTTCATTTTTATTAAGTAACCTATCAGAATGTTTTTCTTATTTGATGTGGGACTTATTATCATGTGTAATATATCTTTCATAAAGTGATCGTTATATCGAGAGCAACCTAAGATGAGAAATAAAGAATGAGAGTTATCGCTTAGGGTCGCACGTGCCGTACATTCGACACCGAACGTGTTTCTCTTCGTATTTCTTCTTCTTCTCAATGAATTTGTTATCTACAAAATAAAAAATAATAAGAACACGACCCTCTGATACTACTATCGTTCAAACCTTAACGTCACTAACACCGTTTACCTAACAGTTTGTACAATTTGATCATAGTAACATTACTACTTACTTTTTTATAGAGTACAGTGCATTTTATATTATTATGAACGAATCATCGTCAGTCTTTGTTTAAACTTCAACGTCATTAACATCGTTTTGCTAAAAGTTTGTTCAATTTAATCATAGTAATACTAGTTTACTAGTTACTTAAATAGTATTACTAGTTACTTTTTTATTGAGTACAGTGCACTTCATGTTACTATGAACGAATCATCGTCAGTCTTTGATCAAACTACAACGTCACTAACACCGTTTACCTAAAAATTTGTATAATTAGATCATAGTAACATTACTAGGTCATTTTTTTATTGAGTACAGTGTATTTCATATTACTATGAATGAATCATCGTCAGTCATTGATCAAACTTCAACGTCATTAACACTGTTTACCTAAAAATTTGTATAATTAGATCATAGTAACATTACTAGGTCATTTTTTTATTGAGTACAGTGCATTTCATATTACTATGAACGAATCATCGTCAGTCTTTGATCAAACTTCAGCGTCACTAACACCGTTTACCTAAAAGTTTGTACAATTTGATCATAGTAACATTACTAACAAAAAAAAATGTTACCATGAACGAATCATCGTTCAGTCTTTGATCAAAACTCAACGCCACTAACACGTTTACTTAAAAATTTGATCATAGTAACATTATTAGTTGAGTATAGTGTGTGCCATATATCATATATTGGATTGTTCAGAAAGTAATTTCGTTTTTTCCTGACACAATAAAGTCATTAGTTGATGCAAACCAGCAAATACTAAAACGTAAGAACGATGAAAGGTTAAATTCATCAAATTCAACTATTTAAGCGAACTCGAAGGGCCTAGGTTTAACCTGAAATCAAAAATTGTCTTTATTTTCACAAAAGAAAAACGAAATCATTTTCCTAACAACCCAATAAATACTGAATGTTAGTTCATTTTGAACACCCTGTATATACTAGGCGTTTTGAACGTGTAGCCATGTAGTCGTCGTCCCTATTGTGGATTCTGATCGAACACTCGCGTAAAGGCGTGCCAACACGCGTGTTGGTTCGGCATCGCGTTACTATAGAGGCCAGTCTCGCGAGTCCGCGCGGTTCAATGTCGCCAGAAGCAGTCAACAACAATGTGTAACCGCTAAAAATACTCTCTCCCTTTCCGTTCTCGATCAGCAAACGGTTCAGTCTTTCTCTCTCTCTCTCTCACACACACACACATTCTCTCATTCTCTCATTTCAGTTCATGCATACGCGTAGATATCATTTTTGTTCTCTTCCGCAATCCGAGGAAGGATATTTTGTTGATTTATTAATGAATCGTTGATTATGTTACAAACAAATGAATCTAAAATTATTGACAGAGTATATTAAAATAATACGTCATTGCTTATACGAGTTTCTCACTCGTTGATAAGGATTATTACTGGACTGCGTCAGCAACGTTATCATCGTATCTCCCTTCCCCACTCCTCTGTTCTATAAAAGCGATTCAGAAAATGATCGTGATACGCCATATGTAGTTTGAAAAATATTCCGTTGGCGCCATTGTTATTATTACGTAGTCTCAATAGTATTTTCATTCTAACGATAGAAACACGTGAATCACCGGTTAATAGATATTACAACTATCATCGTACTTTTGTGTCTATTGCACCGTATTCCGCAATCTTCTTTCTTAGTTGTAACTTAGAAGAGGTAGGTAGATTCTATCTAACACAATTTACATTTACATTTAATACGTATGTATGTATATATATATATACATACATGTATACTTAGAAGTAGCGGATCTTTCGAAATAAAAAAAAAAAATAGACTCTCCTACGGTAGAAATATGAGGAATGGAATCTTCTTGAGAAAATTCGTGAGTCACATTCGCGATACGCGTACGTACTTCTTCTACCGGGTAGAAGAATAAACCGGTTCTTTTTACACCGTGAGAAATTATGATACACGATGAATACGAAATGACATTAGATAGAAAAAGGGGATATATGTGTCTCTTCTCAACGAAAAATACTCTCGAACGTTCACTGATGATCTAGTCATCAAAGAATCTTTTACGTTTTTTCTACTTTTTTTTTGTTTTTTTTTTTTTTTATTTATATTCGTCTTTTCATTCTCATCTTTCGTCATCATCACCTCGTTCTTCTTCTTCTTCTTCTTCTTCGTTTTCTTTTTTCATCGAGACGATTTCGTCTCCGGTAATCCGGGATTTCCGAAATTAAAGGGACGCCCTATGACGATGAGAGTAGCCGTGAGAGAATTTCTCGAGATTATTGTACGGTTTATTCTTGCCCTTCTAAACTCACCCCCTCTCTAAGCCAACGAAATCCAGTCAAATGAAAATCCGTCTGAGTAGATCCAAGTCGTCGACTTCTCTCTTTCTCTCTCTCTCTCTCTCTCTCTCTCTCTCTCACTCACTCACTCACTCTCTTCTACGCACAGTTCTCGAACTAACTCACAGCAAGTTGGCCCCGCCGGCTGGCTTAATTGCTAATTAATTCTAATTGATAATTCCCCAGATAGCGTTAGCCGAGGAAGTAATCCGAAAGCGTGTTTACGCGAAAGTTTCAACGTGCAACAACCGATGTCCACAACATCCTTCTTCTTCATTTTCATTTTTCTTATGTTTCCTAGCATTCCTATTTTCATCATTCAATTTTTTATCATCTCCAATATGACTAGAATCATTTTCAAGACTCTAATAACCGATTATTGTATAAACAAGATTCTGACGTACGAGTTTATTCAAATACCACCACCACCCATTACCAACTCAACGTGCAACAACCGATGTCCACAACATCCTTTTTCTTCATTCTCATTTTTCTTATGTTTCCTAGAGTTCCTATTTTTATCATTCAATTTTTTTATCATCTCCAATATGATTAGAATCATTTTCCATAACAACCGATTGTTTAAACGAGATTCTGACGTACGAGTTTATTCAA
>NW_015149061.1:448990-466905 GCF_001465965.1 Polistes dominula | reverse complement strand
TTTATCATCTCCAATATGATTAGAATCATTTTCCATAACAACCGATTGTTTAAACGAGATTCTGACGTACGAGTTTATTCAAATACCACCACCACCCATTACCAACTCAACGTGCAACAACCGATGTCCACAACATCCTTCTTCTTCATTCTCATTTTTCTTATGTTTCCTAGCGTTCCTATTTTCATCATTCAATTTTTTATCATCTCCAATATGATTAGGAATCATTTTCCATACGTCAAGACTCTAATAATCGATTGTATAAATAAGATTCTGACGTACGAGCTTCAAATATGTGTCTGTTCTTCTACCACCACTATCACCTACCAACCTCTTCTTGCATTAGAAAAAAAATATTGAATTAAACCAAGTATGTTTTCACACGTATTGCGATGATCGGTTGGGTATCAAGTTCCGGAGGAAAAGCGAAATGCAAAGCGCGTGACGAGGAATCATCGACGACGACGACGACGAGCGAGCGAGCGAGCGAGCAAGCAAGCGCGTGACGTCCATCATCAACATGTGAGCAGTCAAGCAAGCGTTATTCTCAACGTCATGTTACACGTGACCGATCTACGTACATACGTAGAAGACCTATGCTCAGCCCCCTCCCCCTTTCAGGGTCGTTCATCGCTGTTTAATAATTATTGAAAGAAATATTGGAATTATTGGTTGACGATAGTGATGTTAAGTAAGATCAATCTCATTAACATGAGTTGAGTGTCACGTCAGTCATTAATGACTAACACTGAACTTCCCGTTCAGGCCATGTCAGGCATCTATGCTTGACGTTCAACTTCTCGTTTTGTTGCCAGTGGCCTGACGATGATTTGTGTTAATGAACATTGTTGTTCAAATTGATAACATTATTTTCTATTTGATTTTATTGTTGTAAATCGTTAAAATCAATGGTTCATACAAATAATGGTTTCTGTTTATCGCATAGAAAGATTTTGAATCGTAAAGCGTGACGACGTAAAATATATAAATATATATGTGTGTTTACCGACATTCATAACGGAGTAAGAAAGAAAGAGATAAAATTTTCCGTGAACATGGTAGAGCCCCAACTCGAATCGACTTACGTTATACGTAGTAGTAGTAATAGTAGTAGTAGTACGCTACTTTCCTTCCCGCACCCTACTTGAGTGTAAAACGCATAGTTGAAAGCGTGTGTGGTGCCCGCATTTATCGCGCGCACGCAAACGCAACGGAACGAACGCACAAAGCAAAGCAAAGCGCAAAAGATAGAAAGAGAGGAGAATAGTCAAAGGGTGAGATGGATAAGGGGCTGAGGTGGGGTTGGGTGGGGGGTTGCCGTCGGCCAGCGCCACCCGAATACCGGATGTGACGACACTCTTGGCGCACTTCTCTTTCTCACTCTTTTTCTACCCCCACTCAAAGAACAGAGCTATTTACCCTGGTAGTTTGAACGATGGCCAATAGTTGGCGCTGAGTGTTGCAACGCTCGCGTTTCCTCCTTTCTCTCTCTCTCTCTCTCTTTTTGTGGAGTATACGCACATATATACACGCATCCTACTACTACTTTATTACTAGTATTACTACCTACTATTACTACTACTAATCCTACTACTACTACACACGTATAGAAACTGCGCGTTTTCACTATCCCGGCGTTCGACGCGCCACCAGAATTCGCGAGGAGCGCACAGTCTCGCGCGAATCCTCGCGCGCGCGCCTTCCTGGGCCTCCTATTTGATCGTTCCTTAACGAAACGAATCGTTACACGCCCTATTTATTATTATTATTATTATCATTTTAACATTTATTCTCATTATTTTAATCTATAAACAATACGCGAGTGTTTTTCATGATATTCGTCATCGAATATTTGTGCGTTTATAGTAGTAGGTGTTGAAGGATGATATAGTCACGGATTTATTACGAAATAGATATAGAAAATTAGATAAAAAAAGGGGGGAAAAAGAAAAAAAAGAAAGAGGGAGAGGGAACACGCGTATACACGCGGCCATTTTAACTGCGCCGCGCGTTTAACCCACCGGGCCACCCAGTGTGTCGTCGTCGTCGTAGTCATCGTCGTAGTCGTAGCTGTCGTCGTCATAGAAGCGCGCGCGCTCTCAAAACCGTGCTGCCATCGTGTTCGTTTAAGAACTCGACGTTTTTATTATACGCTTGCGCAAAAGCTAGTTGCGCACGCGCCAAAGAATTCGCGCTAACGATAACAGAATGAAATGCGATCTGTTTGAAAAAAAAAAAAAAATTCTTCCACACACAGACAGACAGATGCACTATTTTTTTGCTTACTCGATTTTCATGCAACGTGTTCAACAATTTGACATTTTACAGTTAGATATATATACATATGTATAAACATAATAATATTGATAATAAAATAGTAGTTTGAATGCAATATTCATTCGCTAGGATGCGCAACGATCGGCGGAAGTGCGAAAAAGAAACGTGCGTGCGTGCGTGCGTGCGTGCATGCGTGCTTAAACCCGCGAGAATCCGACGAACAATCGTCAAGTATCATCGTCAAAGTTAGGATGCAACGTCTCGCGTTCCTCTTTCAATTTTTTATCGATAGATTTCTAAATAAATGGTGTCTCTTCTAGCCCCCTCATCCACCCATATCAAACTTTGACGATATTTTTTTTTTTTTTTTGGTATCATTACAAACTCATACGAAAAGTGAGTGTGTCGGAAGAAAACGTGACGAAGACGTGACAGGGTGGTACTAGGGGGCTACGCGATGATAACCCGCGTGGAAAAGTCGTCCGCGGTTGTGGAGGAGTGCGTGGAAACGAGAGTAAGAAAGAAAGAAAGAAAGAAAGAAAGAAAGAAATGTTGGCAGAACAACATTGCGACAACGAACCCAAGTGGTGGAACGTGGGAAAGCCAACATAAAAGGCAAGGTAAGGCAAACGGGAATGAGCTTACGAGCCGTCCTCCTATCATATTCGTTTCTCTCCGATTCTAAATATTATTATTATTATTACAATTATTATTATAACTTTAATTTTTATTACGATATTATTAGAATATATGAGACAATTTTTGATGCTACTGTTTTTTAAGTAGAATTATTCCATTTGAGCCAATCGAGTTGGTTCTTTGTGTTCTTAACGTCGTTCTCCTCCTGTGTGTACACAGTGCGTGGCGTTTATTGGCCAGCGATAAGTCGCGTCGAGTCGACGTTGGCGCCGATCGACGACCATTCCCCCTTTTTTCTCTCTCATTCTTGCCTTGGTTTTTTCTCTCTCTCTCTCTCTTTCTCTCTCTCTCTCTCTCTCTCTCTCTCTCTCTCTTGACACATTCGTAATCTTTTTCGTCAGTTTTGATATTCCAAGAAGAAGAAGAAGAAGATGATGATGATGAAGAAGATGAAGACATTCCTCTCCTCTTTTCATTGAAAACGTTTCCAGAACGAAACATTTTACTTCTTGTTATTGTTGTTGTTGGATGATTTTGTTTGATAGAAATGAAATCTTCTCATAGCTTTTATTTCGTTCTCATGGAAGTTCGCCCTCGTTAAGCGTCCAACCATGTCCATAACTCGTGAATCAATAATATTCTATCCCACATATTTGAGATATTCCTAGATAAATTCTCGAGGAAGGGAGACCCTTTCTCCCCTACGTTCTCTCGACCATTTCCAACAGAAGAGAGAGAGAGAGAGAGACAGAGAAAGAATCTCTTGCCCGTTGCGAATCCATTTAAATTCTCTCGACATTATTGGTGCTTCAACATCGCGTAGTTTAGTCATAGGTGAAATTTAAAGATGTTTTTAACTAAATAATAAATCGACAATCTTTGATAGGTTCCTCTTTTTCTTTCAGTCATCGTCAGATAAAAAAAAAAAGGGGGTTTTGTTCACGAAACAACGTCACGATTTTTATTTCTATTTGAAAATACTTGGATTGATAAAACAACGACGTGGGCGAGATGCGTTAGGTTACGTAATGGGAACAGATAAGACGGATAAGACACTTGGTTACATTGGACATGGGCTACCAAAGCTAAATTTTCATCGGCACGAATCACATTTTAATTTGTTTTTGATTTACACAGTTTTTTAAACAACAGTGTAATATTCTCAACGTTATTAACGTTATACACATGCTCAACATTCAAAGAGTCATATAAACTGCATTGTATAAAAGTATTTTCATAGAGGACAACTCATCAGTCTGAAGGTGAATTTCGAAGAGGACGGTATTCCGATCATATAATTCGAGCCTTTAAATAACATTAGACACTTGTATCGATTAATTAACAATTATTTTAATATTCTAATAAACTTTTCTCATATTACAACATAATTTAACACACATACATATGCGCAACGTTCGGGACAGTCATATAAACAACTTTCAATATAAGAATTTTCACCGTCAGTCTGAAGATGAATTTCGAAGAGGACGTTACTCCGATCATATAATTCAAGCTTTTAGGTGACAAGAGACTCTTAAATTATTTAATTAACAATTATTTTAACATTCTAATACACTCTACTTATGTTACATGTAAATTTAACACTCGAAGTCATCACTGTGCATGTGTAATAAAAAAAAATTACATTAGAATACAAAAAATACTAAAGTTAGAACGTTATAATGTTAAATACTCTTTATTAGAATTATTATTACCGTTTCACACATACGCAATGTTCGGAACAGTCACCTAAACAACTTGAATAAAAGAATTTTGACAAAGGACAACCCGTTAGTCTGAAGGTGAATTTCGAAGAGGACGGTATTCCGATCATATAATTCGAGCCTTTAAATAACATTAGACACTTGTATCGACTAATTAACAATTATTTTAATATTCTAATAAACTTTTCTTATATTACAACATAATTTAACACACACACACATGCGCAACGTTCGGGATAGTCATATAAACAACTTTCAATATAAGAATTTTCACCGTCAGTCTGAAGATGAATTTCGAAGAGGACCTTACTCCGATCATATAATTCGAGCCTTTAAACAACATTAGACACTTGTATCGATTAATTAACAATTATTTTAATATTCTAATAAACTTTTCTTCTAGTACAATATAATTTAACACACATACACATGCGCAACGTTCGGGATAGTCATATAAACAACTTTCAATATAAGAATTTTCAACGTCAGTCTGAAGATGAATTTCGAAGAGGACGTTACTCCGATCATATAATTCAAGCTTTTAGGTGACAAGAGACCCTTTTATTATTTAATTAACAATTATTTTAATATGATAATACTTTTAATTGAAAGAAACATATGTTTACGCTGTCATACGTTAGTTCGTTCATTCCCATCGATCGTCGGTGTTCGCCAAGGTGAAACGACCTTTCCGAGTCGGCGACCTCCCTCAGTCAAGGACGACACTTCGAAGAACGACCAGTTCTCTCGTAGTTTCTTTTACGGAGTAATTCTTCACAACGAGGTTTCAAACTCGCGTGAAAAAACACGTGGACGGCGGGGACACACACACACACATCTAGAGAAAGTTAGGTTTTTCAGAAAAATGGAAAATTAGACCCCTATACTCTGCAGAATCCTAGCATCGTAACACTTTTTAGGAATCGCGTGACTCACACCTACCTCCTCCTCCTCCTCCTCCTCCTCATCCTCCTCATCCTCCTCCTCAGTTTTGTAGTGAAACTGAATCAGCTACGATGATATTGGAGACGTGGTTTGTTGCAACGTTTCGCAACGAGACGTAATTCCTTTTGGCAAATTGTTCGATTTTCTTTTTGATATTATTGTTTGAAAAAAATATATATATAAATGTATATTAAACAGAAATCATTTGAGACGATCTATCGATCAAGGAAGTCAATAAAAAAAAAAAAAAAGTTAGCACTTAATGCGTGGCGTACTAAGCTCGTCTCGATTTTTGCGTGACGATAATTCTCGCGTGTTACAAATTACATACCAACGTATATTAGGTAGGTTTATGCGTGCAATTTGAACAAGAACGAAAGATAGACGAATGTAAGTAAAGTAACTATGAGTATAATACATATAGTGTATGTATAATTTACAACTTTTAGTACGACTTTTCAAATCTTTTTATAAACACCGTATATGTGTGTATGTTTTGAATAAAAAAAAAAAAGAGAAAATAAAACTCTATAAAATTTTCGTTCCTGATCGAAGATTGGAACGGGAATTCTCTTATGACGGTCTGTCTTGGCCAATGGGAGGGATCGTAAAGTCGCATTGGTAGAGAGTTAAGATGGCGGCACGTTTATACAGTACACGTGAGAAGAGAGAAACGCGTGTTCTTCATTTTGCATTTCGTCAAATTTCAAACGAACATGTTTTTTTTTTCTTTTCTTTCTATTAAAATATTTCTTTTTACTTTGCACGAGCTTCCTTTTGGTCTACTTTTTTTTTTCTTCTTTCCGTATATCGATCGTTTTACAGCGACCTTTAACCTTGAATTTTTTCGAAGAAATGCTCGTTCATCGATCGATAGTTTTGTTCGTGTATTAATACAACCATAACATCGTTTTTTTTTTTGTTTTTTCTCGACATGAACGAATCTTTTTCGAAATATTTGCATTTTACAATCCATTTACGATTTATACAGGTTTTTATTTATGCAAGCTCAGGACAATCCAATGAAATTGTTTTTCTTTTTTTTTTTTTTTTGTTGCGAGAATATTTCATCGTCAGTTGAAAAATATTCTTGTTTTGAAGCGTCGTTAAAATATAATAGGGGGGGGGGATTGGAAAAAGAATGGTTTGTGGGAGGGAGGGGGTAGGTTAGGATCGATATGCTTCATTTTTTGATGAATTGACCAATGGAGAATTATTTTAGCTTTAGTAATGAATTTCATTCCTTAACATTACATTCATCGTCAAATCTGTGAATCTTTGTTGGAAAACTTGAATGAAACAACAAATTGATTTCAATCTTTTTCTTTTACTTTCTTCTAGTTTTTGATATACTTTTTTCTAGGGATTTTTTTTTTAAGGATGAAAGAAAAATTATATGGCTATCCATCAAGGTGTGTTTTACATCTTGCAGGAGCACCATCATCGTCATCGAAATAATAACTCGCGTATATACCTGCCCGCATAAGCCTGTTTAGACTTGTCGAGGGTTTGAAGAAAACTCGCACGGCCACTTTGGCACGAGTTTATATTGATTTTCATTTTCATCCCAAGCTATTTTTAAAGGGTACCATACTTAAATATACATATACATATATATATATATATATATATAATATCTCTATACACACATGTAAGTATTTACTTTAGTAATGTAACAAAATTATTCTTTTTATTTCTATTAATTTCATTAGATTTTACATTATCTCAACCCCCCACTAAAAGAGGAGGTTAGCAACCTACTTTCAGTTAAAAAAAAGAAATAATAATTGCTGTTTAGGTTGTTTAGTTAGTTAACCTAACAGTTAAGTTAACCGGCTAAATTACGCACCTTTTTTTATTATTTATTTATTAATTATTTATGTTTAAAATGAGAAAACTATAAAATATATATATATATATTTTTGTTTTCGTTTAATTATATATAAAATATGTAAAATACTTTTGACGTATTTATACGTCCCACCCTGTTAATACGTTGAGCGCCATGTCAGTCATCGATGACTGACACTAGACTTTTCTTTAAGGCCGTGTCAGGCATCTGTGCCTGACGTTCAATTATTTTTTCAATGCAAAGTAACGTCTGTGGCCTGACCTGGGAATTTTTCTAAAAAAAATTTTCGTAACGTTCAACGTGTTAATCATAACTGGTTTGGTATTTTGCAAATTTTAGTTTAAAAGTTCAATATTTGGCGGTATATTTGAAATCTTGTTGAAGTATTAGAAGAGAAAGTGAAATAGTATAGGAATCTTAACGATATTACGTGTTTAAGAGCAAAAGGGGTGTGTCCGTTTTGCGAACGAGAGATGCCTGTCGGAAGCTGTAATAGAGATTGATGGCAAATCCCATGAAAAAGTCGATGTTGCGAAAGTAAATTAGCACGCTACGATTGCGTCTAAAATATTGGAATCTGTCATCGGAACACACGGTCATCGTTCGGGTTTCTCTCTTTTCCACTTTCGTTCAGTAACTCTCTCTCTCTCTCTCTCTCTCTTTCCATGCTGCTAGTTTTCTCTTGATTGCTATCGACCAATATCGACTATAGATCGAATTCTATTACCACTTGTATCAAACCTTTAATAACCCTTTTCTCTATCCTATCTTTCCGATATGTACTGACAGCATTATAAAAAAAAAAAAAAAAAGAAACCAAATCACTCAGTTGACGTTCACTTCACAAAGTTCATTTTTTTTCAAAGTAAAAAAACTTTCAGTAACATTTCATGTATATACATACACATTAAAATTAGCACAAATCACAATAAATTATTGATCAATATTTTCAATAAAATATAAAATCAAAACAAGTGCATAAAGTGTCTCAACTTTTTATCTGTCATGTCTTCAACCCCCTATTCCTTACCACCCTAAAAAAATACATTGTCTCTCTCTCTCTCTCTCTTTCCCACTAACATTTCATATATGCAGACAGAATTTGCAATAAATTATTGATCAATGTTTTCAATAAAATATAAAATCAAAACGAGTGGATAAAGTGTCCTAACTTCTTACCTGTCATGTGTACTCACACATACACTCCCATATATAGGAAAATTGCATTAGCTACGGTAAGAGCAAACGATGGGGGTATGAAAGCAGACATAAACGAAGCAACTAGCAGCAACATTGTGTCGGAGTGGGTGGAACTTATTTGGCTCCCGTAGCTTCTATAATCGTCCTCGTGCAGCTGACTGCCTCGTCGTAACGCAGCGTTTCGATCGTCGACTTTCGTGTTCCATTGTTTTCCACGTGCCCAGAAAGAGAGAGAGAGAGAGAGAGAGAGAGAGAGAGAGAATGAGAATGAGAAAATGAGTAGAAGAGAAATAGGGGGGTGACTCTTTTGCGTTACCATTCTATTTCCGTCTGAGAAACTAACAGAAACTCACCCCCTTCCCCTTATTATAATACTATTCAAAACAAGATCAATGAAATTGTTGTTAATAAATGAGTCATTTTCTATCAGATTGTAAAGAAAGTATGTATACATGGTGTGTGTGTGTGTGTGGTATGGAATGTGAAATTTGTTGACAGCAGCTGACCATTAAAGTGTCTCGTCTTTCTTTCTCATCAGATAAAAAAAAATAGCACATTTTTCTATGGTTCCTCAACGGAACCATAGAACCATAGAAGAGAAGAAGACAGTTGTTGTTTAGTTGCGGTCAAAAATAATATTTCGGATCCGCGAGGAATAAAATTCCTTCCCTCGTCTACCACATGTTGTCTTAGGTAAAAGATATAGGTAAGCGTTACGCTTCAGGTGTACCGATCCTTAATAAGGTTTTTTATATTCTTTTCTTTTCTTTTCTTTTTTTTTTATAGTATGCGAATCTTCCTTCATTTAAATTTTTATCATTATTATGAGAAACGTGTCATAGTTATTGTCAAAAGACAGCAGCAACAGCAGCAGCAGCCAGCAACTTCTATGAGGGAAACCCAACGAAGGTTGCAGGTGGCTCGTATGTCAAGAAGATGAAGTCTCGCGTCATGGAACAATGGGTTTTGACATGCGCGCCAGGAAACGCGCATGTCTTACTTCCGGTGACTCGTCATTTAATTGATTCTCAACCCACACCCCTCCTCCTCTCCACCTCTCGGTTTTCATCGTCTTCCATCGAGACTAGAACGTCGTTCTCGTTGTTGTTTGGTTGAAACAAATCTTCACATTCATTTTGGAAAGAAAAGTTTTAAGTAGGGGTTGGTAATATCAGCATGACTTTATTTTGGTGCGTGACAATGATGACGAGAGAGAGTGTGTGTGTCTGTGTGTGGGGTAGGGAGTGATGGAGATACGTGTCGTACCAGGTACCAGGTAAATTCACGCATAAACATGTTGCACGCACGAAAAAAAAGCCGGCACTGCGTGCACGCACGGTCATCCACCGCTCCTCCCCCCCTCCCCTCCCCTCTTTCTCCCTCCCCCCGTTCACCCTAAGAAAGATAGAGTACCGATAACCGTAACGCCATCGTGATTTAGGGGTCGCTATGGTGCTGCGATTCAGAAACAAGAGTTCGTTGAACCCTATTCTTCCTTCTCCTTCTACTACTACTACTTCTTTCTCTTTCTCTCTTTCGTGCGCATATTCACGCTGGCTCATGCACTCACAAACACACATACACACACACACACACACATGTGTATATAGGTATAAACGTGTTGTTTGTAACCGAGACTAGATCTAGTTACGTATCCGTTAAGTGCGAATGTTCGATAGATAATAGATTGCAATTATCGTAATTATTGATTAATTTTGATAATTAATTCAGGTATATATAGAAGAGAGAGAGAGAGAGAGAGAGAGAGAGAGAGAGAGAGAGAGAGAGAGAGAGAGAGAAATATTATTCAATTATGGGCTGTAAATTAACCCTTTGCACTCGAAGCTTTTTCTTTTTTTTTATTATCAACAATTCACAAAGCTATTTTCAATTGAAACAAAAATATGTCATAGTTTGATATGTTGTAGATTAAATTGAATTTATTACAGTTTTAATTGCCTTTATAGAGGGTGTACAAAGAGTTAATAATCAATTTACGATAGGTTATTGAAAAAGAAGAAGATAAATCTTGTAAGACGCATAACAGGCAGTGCAATACTCGGTTGCAGTCAAGTGGCAGATTGTAAACATCCGGTACCCGATGCAAATCCGCATGCGGTGACGACGATGACTGTCGGCGGTCATCGCCGCCGGCGACATGCGCCATTGCATATTCGACCATTTTTTTATTTTGTTTTCTTATATATAAAACGATATTATATACATGATTTTCATGAAATAAAATCATTTGTATAATTTAATAATAACAATGATGAATTTTTATTGTAACATCGTGATATTTTGAAATTATTTTAATAATGGCTGCATATTATCGGCCACCTGGCTGGCATAGTATCGTACACATAAACGCGAATGAACTATGGTGTTATAAACTCGGTAGAAAATTGTACGCTTCTTAGAAACACGACCAAAAATACTCTAACAACATATTACTTCCTGGATTTCATCGATATCTTGCTTCTAACCTAAAAACTTCACTCTATTTTACCTTTCAAACAAGTAAATAATGGATACACAGATATTTCTTTTCTTAAAATTATAATTAAATTACAAATAAATAAATAAATATTTAATTTTGTATAGAAAAATAAAATAGCATTGAAAAAGAAACGTCAAGCATAGGAAGAAGACTCGTCTTCGTCGTGGCGAGTTGAAAATGGCGGCAGCCTTGCTTCTAACCTAAAACAACCCTCTCTCTCTCTCTTTCTCTTTTAAACAAACCTCGCAAAAATATTTCTTTTCTTAAAATTATAATTAAATTATACAAATAAATATTTGATTTAGTATAGAATAATAAAATAGCATTGAAGAAGAAAAGTTGAGCATAGGAGGAAGACTCGTCGTTGTCGTCGCTGCGAATGGAAAATGGCGGCAGCCAGCAAAATGGCCGATCTCAGAAACATGAATATCAAACTCTACGCTATCGACTTGTGGTTTAATACGACGATTCAATCAAATTTATCGTCGCATTAATTAACCACTTGTGACCTCGGTATACTCAGGCTTCTCCCCTCTACTTTTGTCTTTATCTTTATCTCTTACCGGTTTTATCTACCTCGAAATAAGTTAAAAGGCGAGGAGAAAACGTTCGGTTTGTTTAAAGGCTATGGCGTAACGTGCACACTCACTCTCTTGCGTATCAATGGCGTCTCCGTTCGGTAATTCTACTTTCCGATCGTGTTTCCTTGCTAATTTTTGTATCTTTTTAAATGAATTTTTTCAACGATTCAATATTTCTTAATTAATTATTAAAAAATTTAAAGATAACAATAAAAAATTATTATTAAAAAAAATACAAGTGTACGTTATTAGGTGAATTTCTGAAGCTAAGAATAATCGAGTGGTGTTTTTTTTTTTTTTGTGATATTCGATACAACCATTTGAAAATGTTAGCGCGAAAAGTTACATGCTACGTACCCGTGATCTCGATATTTAAACTCTCGGAATTCTCTCGAGACCATTTACCACGCATTTGGCAAAATGCCTGCGATAAATTATAGAAACAAGGGCTACCTTCGCGTACGAGTTCTTTACGGCGCCTAGGTTTCTTGGTCCGTGTAATTTTTATTGGACTATTCATCGTTTTAATTTTATAACGTTATTCAAAATTGTAACTATTATTAATTATGTTTCCTTTAACTCACACGATTGTACCTATCCACCCTTTCAATTCTTAAGAGCACACTCAGAAAGATGGCTCTGAGCGTTCAATGAGGCCAATACCGCGAAAGTGCCGTCCTTAACAAGGTTACAGGGTACTCTTACTGTCTCGTTCCCTTCTTACTCAGAACGTTCACCAGGGGTGCTGCTGCTTGATTTGGGCGCGAAATTGCCCGACAAAATCAAATTTCATTTTGCCGGAGGCGTGTCTGGACAATCGAGCAACCAAGTGGCCAACGGTCAATCTGACTATCTCGTCAACCAATTTTGCCGGTGATTACTTTCCTCTCGCTTATGCTCTTCTCAACTATGAACGACAATTCTCGTTGAATTTTCAACTGTTAGTGGTGGTGGTGGTGGTGGTGGTGGTGTCACGCGAAAATACGATAGATAGAAGAACAGTTCATCTTTTTCTTCTTTTTCTTATCTTTCCTGGCATCTTTAAGTCTCATAACTTATCGTCGAGAATACACTTCAGCTCGACATCTTTCTAAGCACCGCCACCACCACCAGATAGATTAATCTTTCTTACCCAAAGATCGTTTATCTTTGAATATTTTCTTATTTTACGCACTACGTTGTTAAACTAGTAATTTGTAGATGCGTAAATAAGATCTTGAAGATGTTAACGTCTAGATTTTAATAGTTTCTCATCATTACAATTCATTTCTATTTGTTAACATGAAATTTTCTTTGATTTCAGGTAAGTTTGACGTTGATTCTCAACCACAAGGGGGGTGTATAAAAAGTAGCGTGAAATTGTGGGTGAGTCTCTACAAAACAATCTAACAATAAGATTTATCTCAAAAGATTACTCGAAATGAAATGATTTTATTTGGTTGAATGACCCATACAATATATTGGCTATCGATGAGAGTAGAGTAGGGTTTCTCAGTGTGACCATGATCGACGAGAATCGCGGCACGTTTGAAAACGAGGAAAACGATGATTCCTTTGGTTGTTAAGATTGTATTGGTGTGTGTATGTATACGAGCTCACGGAACAGGAGAAGAAGAAGAAGAAGAAGAAGAGAGAAACCAATGGAACGACGCAGTTGCGCGTACCTACCGCGGGCGCAACTGCGTCGTTCGTATAAGGATAAGAGAGGTGGGAGGAAAAGGAGGAGGAAGGAGGAGGTGTGTGTGTGTGTGTGTGTGCGTGCGTGAAACGGCGCCGGAGGGAGTAGGAACGTGTATGAGAGAGAGAGAGAGAGAGATAGATATATAGAGAAACGTGTGGAAGCTACAGCGTGTGGTCACGTGGTTTCCTCTCGTCCCTCTTAACGCTTGCTTGTACGTGTGTGTGTGTTATGTTGTTCATCGGTAGCGTTCCTTGTGTATATTATACCGTGTCGCTATATATATAATATAATTGTATGTAGTTGTGGGTGAGGACGCGAGCGCGAAGGGCCGGGAGTGCCCGTTCGAAAGGAGTGGTATGCGGCAAACGTTTTCCTCGGTTCCCACGGAACGACGCCTCCCTCCCTCCCTTCCTCCTTCTTTCTCTCTTTCTTTCTTGCTTACTCTTCCTCTCCACTTCACTTTACTTCTCTTCACTTCTTATTCGTACACCCGCGTGCGCGCCCACTCACCAGCAAAATACTCACATGTACGAAGCACCTACACAAGAACAGGGTCCCTGGCTCCGAAAGCTTTGGTATCTCTCTCTCTTTCTCTCTCTCTTCTCTCTCTCTTTCTCTTTCTCTTTTTCTTTCTTTAAAGAAAAGGTGGAAAGGGTGGGGGGTCACCGATACCGCTGGACCGTCTCTAAGATGCTGCTGCTGCTGTTGTTGCTGCTGCTGCCGCGAGCGAGAAAAAGACGGTGCGATCTCTGGGATTCTTCTCTTTCTTGATCTTTTTTCTTTCTTTTTCTCAGGTATACACATTAGGAAATGGTTGAGAGAAAGAGAGAGAAAGCGTGTGCACCTTTCGTAAGCGCGTGCGATGTACTTACGTGAGAAACGGGACGACTGGCAAGTTTGGATATGCATGCATGTATGTGTGCATGTGTTAAATATGTCCTTTGTGGATGAGAGAGAGAGACCATGGTTTTTCCATTTGATAACGCAGCAGTACCGATGTAAACAGATATAAGAAAATCTTTGTCATAAAATATTGGTAAGGGTGTGAGAATCGAATCCCAATTGATAAAATTGATGAGAAAATAAAAAATGATTTCATTGATCAAATAGTTTTAAGATGAAACTAAAAACATAGATGATGGGTTCCTGGTAGAGGGTCGTAGACAGTGGATGGTCACGTAGATGAAATACCAAGGTTGGTTTGGAATTGGCTGCTTGACGACGGTATTCGAGATTCGTAGAGGAGAAGACAGACCCTCCTCCTGAAGGAACACAGGAGGAGAGTATTTTCATCCTTGGCACTTCCTGTCTTCCTTCTTCTCCTTTGATCGATCCAAAACTGCTCTCTCTCTCTCTCTCTCTCTCTCTCTCTCTCTCTCTCTCTCGCATCGACGACATTCTCTCACGTATCCCACGTTAGTTTCTTTACCTTGTTCCAAGAAAGGAACGTCGATCGATCGATCCTCTGATCAATTCTCAAATGTTTCATTTGTTAATACGATAAATACATTTTGAACAAATTTTGATTGAATGGGTGGAGGTGTAGAATGAGATAGACGACGACGACGACAAAGGAATCCTAAAAGGAAGCGTTAGGTTTTTCATGGAATGCGTTCTACGCGGAACATGAAACTTCAACACTGTGGAATTTCGAGGAAGTTAGGTGAGAGAGAGAGAGAGAGAGAGAGAAACTGAAGGGACAGCAGAAAAGTGACGCGGTCATTGGTAGTAGTAGTAGTGGTGTGTAGTTGTCGTTTGGTTCCTGGTGCTTTTGTTGCATACTCCTTCAGCATCGGAGTAGTAGCTCTCCGTAGCAAAAGGGCAGCAGCAGCACACCTTGTGCTTGGCCATTGGCTCTCTCGTTCGTCGTCCTCGTCGTCCTCGTCCGTACTCCCTCGAAAAACGCTTTTAACCTCTTCCATCTTTTTCCTTCTCTTTTCATCTCTCCAGTGTTCCACATAAATACACAAATACCCTGACACGAGCTCGCGCGCGACGCATATATACCGGGACCACGGCCGCATTCCGCGGCCCCCTTTGCCCCTACCCCTAGCCTCCCTTTCCCTCTCAATTCTGTGTCGTTCCTCCCTCCTTTTGCGTGCCATTACCACCACCACCATTACAACCACCAATGAACCTTGTACTCGTATCCTAACACACAGAGCAGTGTAAGGGCCCATCTTCGCGCGGCCCTTTACCTCTCTCTCTCACCGTCTTGGGCGCACGCGGCGCCACCGGATGCCTTCCCCATACCTTCCCCATACCTTCCCCATACTCTTCTTCTCCTTAGGCAAGCACGCATACGCGCGAGCCTCGGCACCACCAACCAACATTGCCAAGGAACGTGTGTACACACCGACGAGCACGAATATTTTGTTTACCTCGCTCCTAGTTCTTTGAATTCTGCGCCGGCAGCAATGCAGCTCAGCTCAGCTCAACTCAGCGCAGCGCAGCGGGCCCCTCTCTGGGGCCTCCCCCCACTCTCGTCTTCTTCTTCTTTTTCTTTTTCTCTCCTCCCCCTCTACACCCATTTTCGCAGTTGTTCTTTTTATTCTTTCGGCCCAAAGGTGCTGCGTTCCTTAGGGCGCAGTGCACCCTTAACGGGCCCCGCGGGTCTTCCCTATACCTGTGTAACATTCTTCTGTGTAAGGTCCATGGCCAGAAGGACTGCTGCATGCAGCCCTTGATACTTTCATATGCATATACTTTCGAAAATCTTTTACCTTTAGACGACACCGATCGAAAACAAAATACAAGAAAAATAAAATGGGCTTTTTGGGGTGCGGCACGAGAGAACTAAAGTTACCAGTCACGAAACGCGAGAACGGAATAGCACCGAAGTTCGAAGAAGATCCTCCTATGGGAGCAAAAATCTTTTTGATCGGCACATTTCAAATCTTACCTTCAACAACCTGTCTTCAGAGTTCCTCTCAGAGATATAAAAAGAATTAGGAATTTTAAACAAATAATAATAATAATAATAATAAAGAACAGTTTGAGATTTCATCGTCATGAACAAGGTCTTTGTAAATTGATTGTAAAAGGGCACTCGTAACAACCATAATCATCACCACCACCACCGTTACTGTTATCACTATCACTATTACTATTACTTTCATCGTCATCATTATTCTCATAACCATTTTCATATAAATGTGTGTGTATATGTGTACTTTTATTCCCCCTAGTATGTCATCCTTCTTTTTCTTTTCAATGGCGAGAAAGAAGTTGGTCGAAGGGAAATAAAGAAAAGAAAAAAAAAAGAAAAGAAAAGAAAGAGATATATAGCATCGAGCAACAAATGAGGTCCTTCCGAGAATCGGGCCACCAAAACGGTGCTAGAAACGTGCGAGGGGTGAGAACCACCACAATCCTAGTCGTTGCGGGTGGGTTTGCTTTTCTTTTCTACCAACGATGCTTACGAAAGTTCATCGATCGATTCTCATCGTTAGTCTTCCTTCTCTCTCTTTCACTTGATGCCTTAGGATTCCAAGGGATCCCTTAGGAAATGGACTTACAACCTACGCGGTATCACCAAGTAGATAGAAATATCCAACGACGAACCTTTATCTTATTCTCTTATCTTTAAACAGTTCTTATCTCGAATTTTTATTTGAGGTGGCAAAAGAAAAGTATTAAAAATATATTAAAAAAAAAAAAAAAATGGAGTTAACACCTATTGGAATTCGTAGTTAGAAAATACACACGTTCGGGTGTCGAAAGGAAGTACGAAAGGGAAATACAGGTGAAGAACGAAGAGGAAGGGTGAAGTTAGCGAAGAAAGGGAGGAGGAGGAGGAGGAGGAGGCAGAGGTGATGGTGGTGGTGGTGGTGAAGGAGGAGGAGAAAAGACGGTGAACCGCCTGGCGCCATGGCACGCACACACCCCCGGGCCTCTTTGCTAAGGGTCACGTGACCGTCTGCATTCTGTGTTTTCTGTGAATGACTGGAATCGTCGACCAATCGGAGAGACCGACCGAGTGCGTCCGATAGGCACTCACATATACAAACACACAGAGACAGTTGAAGAGAACCCTGTTGTTGTGGCCTGGAAGAAGATCGTTCCTTGGCCTTTCTGGGACCTAGTTGGGCCTGGAATTCTTCTTCTGGATATCTCTAAGGGGACCGACTTTATATGAGTGTGTGTTCTATCTCCTTTCTTCCATTTATAACTTTGCCCTATTCTTTTTTTTTCTTCTACCTATTTTCGAATAGATCGAATCTTGGTGGTTGGTGGTGAGGTTAGAAAAATCTTGAGACAAATTCTTTTGATGAGATCTGAAAGAAGTTGAACTTTACGAACATTTATGGTACATTTAACGATCGACACTTGATGTTTTCAAACCTAGAGATATTCCTCTCAACATACAAATGTTGAGTTAGGATCCAATATTGAATAAGCTCACGGTTGGGTCTGTTGGTTGGTTGGTTGGTTGATTTTAATCAAAGAAAAAAAATAGAAAATCTTTTCTTCCCAACCTTTTTCTTTCTTACAAAGAAGCAGGTCTAAGAAAAAA
>NW_015149061.1:428062-440269 GCF_001465965.1 Polistes dominula | reverse complement strand
GCTTATATATCGATGGGGGGGGCAAGAAAAGGGAAAGGGTTTAAAAAAAAAATAAATGTGAAACATTTTTTCACATTTCTTTCTCGTTACCTTCACGTTCCTACGTCTATGAATGAGATTCTTTCGAGCCACCTTTACGAAACACATGCACACACACATACATATACGTATCTGTTCTTCACATAGATAGATGGTAATAGAAAGAAAAAAGAGAGGGGAGATAAAACACGCACACGTGCCTTTTTCTCATCGTAGACGTTCTGTCGAGCACCTTCGCGCATTCCAACCTATGACGAAATTCAAGAGTCTTCACTTTGTGATAGCCAAGTTAAAAACTTGATAGATAGAAAGATCAGAAGATCAATCAAATCAAAAATTAGGTTCACTCGAATCTGCTTCTTGGATTTTTTTACTTTTATCGAAAAATATTTCATTGTCCAAATTCTATTCATCAAACCTTAGTGTACATTATTAAGGTTTAACCGTTTGAGTCCCAGGAGGTTTTGAAAAAACACTGTCGAATAATTCCAAACAGGGCGACAGCACTACTTGGATGATCATTTGTTTCATAAATATGAGCGCACCGTCAGTTGTCCACAATGTTCAATATCTACTACTGGGTTTTCTTAACATAAAATCTCAACAACACGATCGCACTGCTTGGGACTCTAACGGTTAATCTTTAGTCTACTTTGTTTTATTTAACACGTTGAGCAGCATGCTCATTTCTCGAGGAAGTCCCCGTCAGGCCATGTTCATTTTCAAGGAAGTCGTCGCCGTCAGGCCACGTGCATCGCTTAAATATATCATATCATATGTTGTCAGTCATCGGTGGCTGACGTGGCTTAAACAGAAGGTCTAGTGTCAGACACCGATGACTGACGCGGTTTAAACCGGGTAAAGTATAGTGTCAGTCACCAAATGACTGACATGACGTTCAACGTGTTAAACGAGGATAAATAATTCCCATGTAACAATTGTGTTTGTTAATTATCAGATAAGAGTTACACCACTTCCTGTTTCAACTCGCTTTTAATTAAACTCCTTCCGACATAAGGGAAATTCCATCGCGTGGTGTGCTGTGGTGGCCCTTATCATTTCATTTATTCACGTATTCGTTGTTCGAACGATATGTTTGTAGAAATAACCAAAGATAAATTATTCCTTCCAAGGGATGATGAATTTAATAGGATGATTGAGTCCTTCGAAAGGAAGGGTTCGCGTTTTGCAACTTGGTTGAAAATTGTTAAGCACAGCAACCACGCGACATGGTCATTCAACTGCAGCTTTCTTATACGAATTGAAGAAGGAAGAAGGACTATTTGCAACATTGCATTTAAAGGGTTCAACTCGTGCAACTTGCTACTTATATTAGTGTGTGTGTGTGTGTTCAACTTGCATATAAAGGGTTCAACTCGTGCAACTTGCTACTTATATTAGTGTGTATGTGTGTGTGTTTAACAATGTTTCAAGCAAGAGTTTCGAGCAACAAAATTGCAAGAGACCCAACTCTTGGGTGAGTTTGCACGCCAACTTTGTCATTTTTTATTTTCCCCATATATATAAAAAATTAAATGGTGTAAGGATAGGTCGAGAGAGCGAGAGAAAGAGAGAGAGAGAGAGAGAGAGGTTATAAAACTTCAAAGTAGAGTGTTTATGTTTCTTGGAATCCAAATAAGAAAGAAAGGGTTGGTTTTACTTGTTAGAATGTCCGTTATTCTTCGTAACCGCGGTTCTTGACCACAAGACTATTAGCTTACCTTTTTCCTTGTCACAGGTAATTCACATATGGTTTGTTACATACCATAAAACCGATTAATAAACCATATAAAAAGAAATTCATTCTGATTTTGAAAATCTTAACCTCCATTTGCAAAATGACTGGAATTAGTCTTCGTTGTTCAAACATTCGAGACATAAAACTTACGACTGACTAAATGCTCATAGGTAGAAAAACCAATGCTTCTTACGCGAAATATTCCGCGCTCGATGATATTGGACAGTCCCAGGTTCGCGGATTATTCCGTTCTTGGTGATAGCAGACAGTCCCAGGTTCGCGAAATATTCTGCGCAATGATGCAAGTGGATTAATATTCTTGTTTTGAAAATTTAGTTGAGTCATCCCATTTTCCCGAATGTTCAAAGGTACAAGCGAAAAGTGAAGACCGAGAAGAAAAAGAAGAAGAAGAAGAAGAGAGAGAGAAAGGTATGAGCAAAAGGGTGAGATGAAAGAAAGAAAGAAAAAGGGGGAGTGGAAAGGGGAGTGGAGGAGAAGATGGGTGTGAGAGGACGGCGGGTGTGATATCCCTTCCAGCTCTTGAGGCGGGTGTTACTACAGGGTGAGAGGGGTGTGAGGAGAGAAAGAAGATAGAGGTAGGGGCCAAAGGGGGTAGGAGGAGGGAAAGAAGGGGAAGGTTCTATAGGAATTATATGATGGGAAGGGAAGCAATTATTGGGATGATGGATGGCCCCGGGGCGCCGTTTCTCTAGTGCTGTGCTTCTTCTCTCTAACCAAAGATTTCTTCTTTCTTTATCTATCTATCTATCTATCTATCTATCTATCTATCTATTTATCTATCTATCTATTTATCTATCTATCTTTCTTCTGTCCATCTCTTTTCCTACTACCCCCCGCCCCTCTCATTCATTACGATCATTCTTTTTCGATCCTCTTTCGATTAACAACACAACCATCAACTCAAATCTCAACTTGAGAGGGAGTGAACTTTGGTTCAGTTGGTTTTCAGTTGTCTTTTAGGGTTCTTTAAGCAAAGCTCAACTTGTTTTCGGATCGAATATCGAAGAAGCACTTTTCGAAAGAAAAACTTGATGATATCATCAGAGAAAGTTATGATGATGGATCGAATAGTGATCGTTCATGTTTCATATCGAACTTTATTCCTAAAAGAAAGAAAATGGTCTATGTATATATATATATATATATATATATATATATATATATATATATATATATATATATATATATACTTCCGATAATCTGATTCGTTTTTATAATACGCTCATCGGAAGGGTACTTAATTTTAATTAAGCAAACTACATCACTGTGTGTTTGTTCTTCATAATTTGAAAAAAAAAAAACAAAAGAAAAAAATATCGAAAGAGAGGTTTGTGTGTGCTGTCAAAAGAGAAATTCCATTTCAGTCGATTAATCGAATCGTCTCCGTGATTTTTCTATTATCGAATGTATAATTCGATTATGGGAAGCTTATAAAAAAAAAAATAACACTTATATCGTTCATTTAACAGGGTTGAGTGCCACGGGAGTCACCGGTGACCGGCGTGCTTAGATTAATAGAAATATATTTCACATCATGGCGTCACGGACAATACCAATAAAAATTGGCGTTGCATTGAACCTGTTAAATCACTAATAAATCGAAAGATTTGTTTGTATTCTTTTGCAAACTTTTCGGAAGAAAGTAGTACCTTTATTTCGTAGACGTTGATTTTGGAGCAGTGAAAGCCGGTTGGTTGGCGGGCACGGATTTGCTACTTAATTCGATTTATCTCTCGCGAGAGGGGTTTCCAAACGAAATCGCGCGGCAAGTAAGGGTGGTTGCTGATGGTGGTAGTGGGGGCAAAGGGTTTGCTTGCTCTTGCCATCAGCTACACTCGAACGCACACCCTTACTCTTTAGAAATCGAAGAGCACGCGCGTACATGCCGGAATAGATAGAACGTTCCTAAATGGCTGCCACTGTCGAAAGGGTGAGATCGATGGCTGGCCCAATGAAAACCTTGGAAAATCACCCTCCTATTTCTCATCTCAAACCTTATACTTACCCTCTCTCTCTCTCTCTCTCTCTCTCTCTCTCTTTCTCTTTCTCTCTCTTCATTTATATGATATTTTAGAAATTATTCAGAAAAATGACTATAATAATCACTAATGACGTTTCTTAATGGTTATCCCATAACAATTGTTTTGTAGAAGGATGTCCTCTTTTATTCTCACCTGTCGACAGGTGAACTATGTGAAAAGTAACATAGAATGAGACAAAAAATCGTTTGCTAGTTTGTTCACACGATTGCATTTGTGATGTGCAATTTTTTTTTTTTTATTCGAACCATGACAATTATCACTTTTAGAACATAGAAAAAGTATGTGTAACGTAACGTTAAGGTTGTTACACACTAAAAAAAAAAGGTTCAAAGTTGTTTTTCCCGTCATATTTCTCTTATTTTTTTTTTGTTTTTTTTTTTTTTGTTGTATTTTTTGGGTACGACACAGAAAGATTATAAAATCGGTGCCGTCTCTCTGCGGGTGATTTCGGGTTTCGTGTGCCGACGAGCATCAAGGAAGAAGAAGAAGAAGAAGAAGAAGAAGAAGAAGAAGAAGAAAAAGAAAAATAAGAAAACCATGAGTGCAAAGAGAAAGAGAAAGAGAAAGAGAAAGAGAAAGAGAGAGAGAGAGAAAAAGAAAAACGAAATGCTACCGATCACCGCTAAGGTGGAGAGAAAGAGAAAAAGAGAAGGCGTGTAAACTGGCAAACCCTGACGCAAACGTATGAAAACAAATTACGAGGCGGCGTCTGTTTGTTGTGTTCCACAGAGAGAGAGAGAGAGAGAGAGAGAAAGAAAGAGAGAGAGAGTAAGATAGATAGAGAGAGAGAGAGAGAGAAAAATGCATCTTCTTTCTCTCACTCTCGTTCTCAGATTCTTTCGAGTGTGTTGGTGGATGCATACATACTTGCGAGTAAAGAAGGTTGAGAGAAGACGCCATAGATGGATTCTCGAAGATACATTCCATCCCTCCTACTTCGAACTCATCCTCTCTTCTTCTTCTTCTTCTTCTTATTCTTCTTCTTCTTCTTCTTCTTCTACTTCTTCTTCTTCTTCTTCTTCTTCTTCTTCTTCTTCTTCTTCTTCTTCTTCTTCTTCTTCTTCTTCTTCTACTTCTTCTTCTTCTTCTTCTTCTTCTCTTCTTCTTCTTCTTTCTTTTTATCTCCCTTGCTTACTCCTTCTCTTTGCCACAGCCGCACAAGAAGATGCGTGAACACGCTCGCTCGGTTTTCAAACTCTATCCTTACAGGTTAGTTGTATAGGTATTTTACAAGAAATATGTATATACCTGGATATTATATATATATATATATATATACCTGGATTATTATATATTCTATTCCTATCTATTATTTTCTTACTTAAGTTTTTTCTAAATAATTTTATACAAAAATTTATACATCTTTATAAAGTATCAATAATATGGATAATATCTTGAAATAATTTCATGTAGGGATAGGGGTGCAATTAATTTATTTTATTAAGGTATTTTTGTAAAGATTGTAATAGTAGTAGTAAGTAGAATTGTTTATCAGTTTTTTAACAATTTTTAAAAAAATTTGGTGGATTTTAGGGGAGGGTTTGTCCTAAGTTCCTACATGCTACAAGAAGTACCCATATACGAATAATATCTTGAAATAATGTTACGTAGGATTAGGGGTGCAATTAATTTATTTTATTAAGGTATTTTTGTAAAGATTGTAATAGTAGTAGTAAGTAGAATTGTTTACCAGTTTTTTAACAATTTTTGGAAATAATTTGGTGGATTTTAGGGGAGGGTTTGTCCTAAGTTCCTACATGCTACAAGAAGTACCCATATACGAATAATATCTTGAAATAATGTCACGTAGGATTAAGGGTGCAATTAATTAATTTTATTAAGGTATTTTTATAAAGATTGTAATAGTAGTAGTAAGTAGAATTGTTTATCAGTTTTTTAACAATTTTTGGAAATAATTTGGTGAATCGTAGGGGTGGCTTTGTCCTAAGTTTCTGTGTGCTATAAGAAGTACCCATATACAAATAACATCTTGAAATAATTTCACGTGAATGAATAATGCAATTAATTCAATAACAAAATTTGTTTCTAGGATAGTAATAGTTGTAGTAGTAAATAGAATTGTTTACAAGTTTTTTAACAATTTTTGGAAATAATTTGATGGATTTTAGGGGAAGATTTGTCCTAAGTTCCTACCTACTATAAGAAGTACTATTATACGAATATCTTGAAAAAATGTCACGTAGGATTAGGGATGCAATTAATTTATTTTATAAACAAATTTTTGTAAAGATTGTAATAGTAGTAGTAAGTAGAATTGTTTACAAGTTTTTTAACAATTTTTGGAAATAATTTGGTGGATCTGGAGAGGGTTTGTCCTAAGTTCCTACATGCTATAAGAAGTACCCATATGCAAATAACATCTTGAAATAAATTCACATAGATGAATGCAATTAATTCAATAACAAAATTTTTTTCTAGGCTAGTAATAGTAGTGTTAATAAATAAAATCTTCTACAAGTTTCTTAACAATTTTGAAAAAAAATTGACCAAATCATCGAGAAGAGTGTATCCTAAGTTCCTACCTGAACACGATTCACATCCTACAAATACCAATACACGAATAATATCTTGAAATAATTTCATATACAGAGCTGCAATTAATTGCAATTAATTCGATAACAGAATTTTTTTTCAAAGACTATTAATAGTAGTGTTAATAAATAAAATCATTTATACAAATTTTTGAACAATTTTCATGAAAATTTGGTCTAAGTTCCTGCCTGAATGGATTCTGGTGCTAGGATAGGAACGAAGGTGGTATAGTGACGGCGATTAACTACATTATATTCTCATGGGGATGTACCGTATCAAATTGAATTCGGCGCACGCCAGCGCGCTCACGCATACATACACACACATATATATCTATCGAGGAGATGATTCTGCGCATAAATGCGACCGAGGTTACAAGGCGAGATAGACGAATTTACCGGCTCAAAGGGAAGTGGCGACGATTAAGCAGCACCGATGCATTCCACAAATGTGGTTAGCCCTTTACCTACGATGAGTGAGAATGAGAGAGAGAGAGAGAGAAGAACGCACGCGGGATGATGCACCATGATGCACCATGCGATGCTTGGCATTCCGAGAGTAATATTAACGATCGTTCAGAGTGTACGATATGGTGTATGATGGTGGTGATGGTGGATGATACGGGTTCGCGGGAAACAACCCCTACGTTTCATTCGTATATATCTCATAACACAAATGTTACCAAAGAATTTTCTAAACTTTCATTGGAACTTAACAAAACCTTTAGAATATTCCATCATTTTGATTTGAACAAAAAATCATCGTGATGGTCATTGCCCTCCTCGTGGTTTGAACAAAGGTAAGGGTGGGTTTCTTTCTTGACGACATTTGATGCTTCGCATTTTTGCTTTTTTTTTCTGAGAGTAGCCCTACCACGTACTTGTATCGATTTACGTATTTATTCAAAATAGAATTAATAAAAAAAAAAAAGGATGAAGGGATGAAAAAGCAGAGGATTCCAAAAAAAAAAGTATAACGGGTGTAAACGAATTTTATAACAAAGACCAAATTTATATCGCGGAAGATGATCCACGAGTACGTAAACGCCCCCCACGTATGATGTTTTAAACTAAAACGAAAGAGAGAGGAAGAGAGAGAGAGAGAGAGAGAGAGAGAGAGAGAGAGAGCCGGAAACTGTAAAAAAAACAAACGCTAAGACAGAAGAAAAAGAAGAACAAGAAGAAGTCTTGGAAAACACTTTATTCCTATACGTTTCTTTCCCATTTTTTTTTTTTTTTTCTATTTCCATACCCATGTGAACGAACATAATGAAATAAGAGCAAACTGGGACCTAAAGAAGAAGACGAAGTGGACGCGGGAGTAAAGGGGGGTTGGGGAGAGGCCCCTTTGATGTTTTCACGTAGCAAAGTCCAATGCGTTCACGAGGTGGTCCGTCCGTCCCTGACACTTGGATGCCATAATGGTTAGGAAAAAAAAAACACACATACACACACAGAAAAAGCCTACAAGGTGCTACGGTCACGTCGTTCTTCATACTCAATTATCATATTGGGTCTAGGACCAGTTCCTCCCCCTTCAACTCCCCTCCCCTCCCCTCCCCTCCCCTTTCCCTTTCCTACTTTATCCAACTATTCCGTTCAAAATCTTTCCTTTCGAGATGCTTTCGGGGTCTTGTTTCTCTCACGTTTTTCTACGGAACACCATGAGATCACCTTCTTCCTTTTCTTTTTTTTATTTCTTTCTCGCAGCTATATTGGTAGACCTGGATAGCATAATGCATCTTAAACGGCGGCGCCTCTCAAAGATCGACACCTAACTTTTGGTGGCCTATTTGGAATTCTTCAATATAAATTAGACTCTTCAATGGGGATCTCAGATCGGTTAGGGGGAATGGAGGGTTTCATCGAACTGATGAGAAAGAGTGCAAGGGATGGAGATTATTGGTAGAACAAAAAAGAAAATGTGTCTACGTATATTTAATTTATTTTGAATATCAAAGTATGTTTTTTTTTGTTCTATACTTTGGTCATTGAGTTTAAAAAGCCACCTATTGGCAAAATCCACAATTAAATATAGACAATGCAAGAGTCGCAGATGATTGGTAAAACAAAAAAGAAAATGTCTCTACACATGTCTAATTTATTGGGAATATCGAAGTATGTTTTTTTGTTCTATATTATTGGGTTTGCAACTAAGTCATTGAGTTTAAAAGCCACCTATCAGCAAAATCCACAATTAAATATAGACGGTGCAAGGGTTGGAAATTGCTGGTAGAACAAAAAAGAAAAAGTGTCTACATATGTCTAATTTATTTGGAATATCGAAGTATATTTTTTTTATATTATTAGGTTGGCAACTAAGTCATTGAGTTTAAAAGCCACCCATCGGCAAAATCCACAATTAAATGTAGACGGTGCAAGGGTTAGAAATTATTTGTAGAACAAAGAAGAAAATGTGTCTACACATATCGAATTTATTTGGAATATCAAAGTACGTTTTTTGTTCTATATTATTGGGTTGGCAACTAAGTCATTGAGTTTAAAAAGCCATCTATCGGCAAAATCCACAATTAAATTTTTGTTTTAACCAATTTTTAGCACTTTTAACTATTTCATCATTTTTTTGTTTAAATATATTTATACATTTTGATATCTAGGGTTATTTTGTTAGATTTTAATACTTCGATTAGGTTTACGGGCCCATAAACAATAACAATAACAATAATAATAATAAGAATAATAATAATAATAATGATGATGATAATGAACGGGACTGCATTCGATTTGCGTTCAAGAGTCGTCTTGTGAACGAGAAAGGAAAGATACTGTAATAGAGAACACCGTAAAAGTAAAGGTCCGATAGTAGTAGTGTACAACGAGTAAGAGAAAGAGAAAGAAACACGAATGAAAGAAAGAAAGAAGGAAAAGGAAATAGAGGGAGGAAAGGAGAGTATCCCCGAGTCCCGCGTAGAGAAGCCCACACGAGTCTGGCCGGATACTCCCGCTTCCGGTCCAACACACGACCGAACGCAACTTCTCTTTAACTCTTCTTCTTCTTCTTCTTCTTCTTTTTCTTCTTCTTAAGACATCGGTAACGCGTTTAAATGCTACATGGAGATATATGTTTTATTTATTATACATTATGCAGATAAAATATCTATCGATGAATTCAACATGTTTGAACGATGACGTTTAACATAACCAACTGCTTGAAAACACTTTACATTTCAAGAGAATTAGAAAGAGATACAACGAGACCAGCCCCCCCCCCACACACACGCATACGAATTACTTCCAACACTTTTAAATAGTTCACATTTTTGTCTTCACATTTCCTCCGTTCGTTTCGTTTATTATCAACGATATTTACTTTCAACCCTTAATTGGTATTTATTGTTTGCAAAATATATCAGAGACAATCACAAATAGTTTTGGAATTTTCTAATTAAACTATAGAAATGCTTTGTAATGAGTGAAGAAAAAAATTGGTGGGGTTGTGGGAGAGGGGGGATAGGACGATTTCCGTTCGTCGTTGGACGCATTTCGATGAGACAGATTTAGACGGGAGGAAAAAGTGGGTGTAGGGGATTACGTGGCCTGTTTACAGAGAGAGAGAGAGAGAGAGGAGTGGAGAAGGAGAAAGAAACTTCGAAGGAGGGGTTGAGAGGGGGCACCAATTTGAGAATCTCCGACGACGACGACGACGACGACGACGACTACGACGACCCTGGGCACCGACGACTTCCGGCGGTGTTCCGTTGACCCCGCAACTGGCGCAACTTTTGCCGCCAGCTCCTCTCCACCGCACCTTGCTGCTGCTCTTGTTGCCTCTTTGCAACTTCTATTACGCACAAAGCAAAAACCCTCTTCCTCCACCTCAAGTAAAAGAGGAGGAGGAGGACAAATACATTTTTTCTTCTTCTAATTCAATCTTTACAATTTTTCAACTTAAAAATGTAATAAACATTTTCCAAATGTTTCTCATTTTTTACATCGTAAAAATACAGTCAAGCAACAGCAACAGCAGCAGCAGCAACGTGTCAGTAAACTAACAACGTGGTGTACTACAAAAATACTACGCGGGTTCGAGGGGGTGAATCGAGCACGGTAAACGTCAGAGAGAAGGAGAATGACGAAGGAGGAGGAGGAGGAGGAGGAGGTGGTGGTGAAGGAAGGAGGAAGAGGTAGTAGCAGTGACGTGTTACGAGCAGGAAGCAAGCAAGAAGGGTGCTGCTGCCTGCCTGCCTGCTTGCCTGCTACCCATCATAGAGCCCTTTCTCTCTTTCCTTTCCCTCAGCATGTGCATTCGTCGTCGTCGTAGTCTCCTTTTCTAATGTGTACATACAAAGTCTCGAATTCATGTGTGTATGTGTGTCTGTCTGTGTGTGTGTGTGTGTGTGTGGAAGAAAAGAGGTAGGAGAAAGTTGTAAAGGAGGCGACGACTTTGCTGCGCACGCGCACGCTACGTGTCTGCTGCCAGAGTTTATGAATGCACGCCGTAAACGTGCACGTCGTCGTCGTACGTACGCGTACGTACGCGCGGTACATTCATGCGGACCGTCAACGTATTCTCTCCTCGCCTACCATCCTATCCATCCTCGTACGCAAGAAAGAAAGAAAGAGAAAGAGAGAGAGAGAGAGAATGCTCTACCACACCACGGTATGCATATATACTCACATATTATATATATATATATAACCACACGAAAGGGCGCCAATGATGGATTTTCTTAAGCTCCAACGACACATGTATATATAAGTGTGTGTGTATGTTTTGCAGCTTTCTTTTTTCTTTCGTAAAACCTTCTCGAATTCGAATGAACGAAATATGTAAAGAACGAACAAAGTTCTAAAAAGGTGTCCCCCCCTCTCTCTCCCTCTCTCTTTCTCTCTCTTGTAACGGAGCATTATTATTACACTTCGAAGTGCAAAGCCCCGTGTGGTATTGACGTATGAGTCACGTTTGTCGGACCTCTCTCTGCGGATACATATATTCACTGACGTAACATCGCACACGTATATACGCGCATACTAACTCACATTCCCCTTCTCCACCTTTCACATCCCTCTTTTTCTCTTATTTCGCGCGCTCACGCACACGCATATACGAATATACATACACACATACGTTCGTGAATATCGACAAGTCAGGCAGCCGGACGCATGCGCATGCCCTCTCCTCTGCAATAATAATTGCACTCATTGACACTTTTCCGCGGTTCATTCACGAAACCTTCGTTCTCGTATCCTGTCATCTATCTTTTTCTCTCTTATCATATCAAAATCTTTTACGCGGGTTAATTAAATGCAACGTTCTCCTATTTCTGTTTCTTTGATTAAATGTGATTATTTATTTATGCATCTGTACGATCAAAGATGATTTATATTTTTCAATTGTACATTCCATTGTGCATTTGTCTCTTTTTTTATTTTTTTTTTTTTTTTACTCTCGTGACTTTATCCTAGGATTACATTCTTGTTCGTTCGAGCGTATCGCGATTAGCACGGGTGAGAACAGGGGGTGGGGAGATCCATTCACCAAGAAAAGAATATCAATAGCCGAATAAACGCGTCACACCTCGGATATCTATTTCTGCATTCCGCTCTTCCTCTATACGAAGAAAGAAAAAGAAAAAAGGAAAAAAGATAGGGTGGTAGACCGCACGAGAAAGAGAGAGGAGTAGTAGTAGTAGTAGTAGTGGTCGTAAAGACATGGGTGTTCATATGTATCTCTTCCACGAGAAGAAACTAAAAAGGGTGGAGGAGGAGAAGGAGGAGAAGAAGAAAAAGAAGGGATCGTTGAAAGAGAAAGATAGAAACATAGAAAGGGAGACGCGGAGGAGGAGGAGGAGGA
>NW_015149061.1:377062-428037 GCF_001465965.1 Polistes dominula | reverse complement strand
GAGGAGGAGGAGGAGGAGGAGGAGGAGGAGGAGGAATTTCCTGTTGTGAACGTCTTCGGGATGCATCTGCCCCTGCCTGCCTCTTAAACTCGAGCCACGCGTGCGAGTACCAATTAAGGCGCCACGAGTCCTCGTGATTGGCCTCACGGGTAAAAGACCCTCTTCTATCTTTCTCTCTTTTTCCCTGCGGAAGCAGCCACACGCTTTCGGTAATTATACGCATAGTCGTCCAAGTAGTAGTATTAGTAGTAGTAGTAGTAGTAGTAGTTGGTTCAACGTCGCGCGCACCATTTCTCGATTTCATTTCCCCGGAACTTTACCGTTTCCATTGTCTATCCTCTCCTTCCCTCCTATTCCGTTTTGACTTCCCGCTCGAAGGAGCTACCTGTTGCAACAATTTCCCTTCTTCCGTTAAGAGTACTAAATTCCAAGTGACGAGAACAATCATTAACTTAGGTTGATGCGGATCTTACTCGAAATCAGGTGTAAAAGATGGAAGAGAATAATGCAAGTGATTCATCGAATGGTTCATACGATCCAACATTAGAGTCTCTTTCTTCCTTTCTCTGATGATGATGATGATGATGATGATGATGGTGGTGGTGGTGGTGGTGGTGGTGGTAAAAGTTCGGAGGTCTTCTGAAAAAGGGAGTGGAGAGTCTAAAACTCGCGGGGCCTACCGTTCGTCGTCGTAAGACCCCACCCAAGCGAGAAGAAAAGACAACCTTACAGAGGATCTCCGTGAAACGGATCGGTAATTAAGAAAAGCAAGAGGAGAATGAGGAGAGGAGAGGGAGGTAGTTGGTGCGCTTGGTCGCGCGGACATTCCGTCACGTTTTCGTGTCTCTTTATAGGTTAGGTGCGCCTTACGCGACACTGGCGTCGCCACCGGCCAAATTCGAAAGAAAAATAAAGGCGGGAGACGACGACTATGCTGATTGGTGGTTGGTAGTGGTGGTGGTGGAGGTGGTGGTGTCAAGTATTGGGCCAGGCGGCCCACCAAAAGAGAAATGGAGACGCGTCGCCGCGACGCTCTCTTCGCGGCAAAAGATTAATCGATGCGATTAATAATCGAAATGAGATTCTTCGATCTTTAATTCGCGTTAGACCGCCGCAATCCCGCCCACAATCATCTTTCCTTTTCTAACCGATATCCTCGGACTCGTTTTACAATAACGCTTTCAGAACCTACGAGCTTTTACAAGCGTTCAACCATTATTTATGGACAGGAATCAATTCATTTTATTCCGCGTTACCTGCCACACGCATTTAATTACTACGAATAACGAAACTGTTTATCCATTCGCAAAGTTTTCACGTGACATTACTCGAAACCGTTGTTGTTGTGTCGTAGTCTTTAAAGAAGGAAGAGTACGCCACTGACCTTAATGATCATCGTACGTTCCTCTTGCGTGGCGTACCACTGACGATAGTTAAGTATCCTCGTCCACAGCAACAGCTTGCATATCAAGCGACCATCTTTTAAACATTTTCTTCCTTTCACCGTCATCGCGACTTACGAGCGTTTTTCGATTCTTCAAGTTGACGCTTAAGAGGATCAAATGAAAAATAGAAATTCTTTTCATTCTTCCTTTCATTCTTTCCAGAAACGATGGCATCGTTATCGTTCGATCCCACGCTATGAAAAAGAGAAACAGCCCCCCCCCCTCACCCTCCCCAAAAAAAGGAACATGCAAGCTAGAAATGCGTTCAATGTCATTTTCTTCCTTCTACGAATGCTCACCGCCCACAAAAGGCTTTCTCTCCTTCTTTTGTAAAATCGTATCCTTTAGAAAATAGAGTCCGATTTTTGACCGTTTCAGAGAGAAAACCTTAACAAGTCTTCTAGGTATATACCCTCTTAAAGGTATTATAAAAATTCGTCCCTTTTTCCTTTTCAGGGAAACGGGTGGGGGATATGTCCATCTTATTTGCGACGCGCATTCCATTCCTTAGAAAGGAATAAGTATTTCCACGATCGGGATTCTTTTTTTATTGACAATATTAAGAAAAGATTATTTTCTATACAAATATTCTTGGTTAGTGTTGACAACAACAATAACAAAATGTCAAGTCTTTTTCATTTCCGTTAGAAGAATTTTCTTTGTAAATTTCTTCCTTAGTGTTGCTGCTGCTGCTGCTGCTGTTGGTGCTGGTGCTGGTGCTGGTGCTGGTAAACAGAGGATATATATCTGTCTCTCTTTCTCTTTTCTACATCCTCTCACGTGCAAGAAGACACGTCGAACTCCTCAGCAGAAGCAACAGCAGCAGCAGCAGCAGCAGCAGCAGTAACACAGCATCAGGGCAGGAAGATCAGCAACCACCATGTTGGGTACGTGGTTGCAGGTCTGTTTGGCGGCGAGCGCCGGCGGTCCGTTTCTGAGAACTAACGGGTCTCTCTCTCTTTCTCTCTCTTTCTCTCTCTGTTTTCCCCTTCCTTGGAGTCTTTCTCGCGTCTCAAACGATGTCCGACGAAGAAGAGAATCGTCGTCGTAGCATCGTCGTCGCGTAGGGTCGTGCGCGCGCGCGCGAGTGAAAACAGCGTCACCAACAGTACACTTGAGTGCGCGCGCCGATCTTAGTGTGCGCGAGCGCGAGTTGGCGCGCCGTGCGCAGTGCGTTACAGCGCAGTGCGCGTCTGCGCGTTCCCCCGTCAGCGTGACGCGCCAGCAATCACTCTCAGTGTGGCACCGACCGTCGTGCGCTTCAGTTCTGTTTTTTATTCTTTTTCAATTTTTTTTTTCTTCTTTCTATATTCCATCGAAGTAGCGGCGCGTCTTCATTTTCTTTTTTTTTTTTTTTCCTTTTTTCTTCTAATGGCAGAAATGTTATATATATATATGATATTATAAATAATTAGCATTCTTATATACATATATATATATATATATATATTGGAGAGTCTCAGGCGCGTGCGCGAACCTGAGAATAAATAATTTTACGCGCGAACGTTTAATCAATTTTGAAATTTATATTTTTATTTAATTATTGTTTTACGATGTGCTATTATATTCAGGTATACATTTTTGTAACGAATTAGAAAAAAAAAAGACGGAAAAGGAGCGTTCAAAGAATCGCGCACGAATTTACCGCAGCGGACTTCCGCTTACCGGAAATCGTTCGGTTGAGAGAGAAAGAAAGAAAGAGAGAGAGAGACACACGAATATCTTTTTTCGTCGTTTAACGCGAGCCAACGAAATGTGCGCGTTGTCTGTGAAAGAAACGATGATAAGGAATCCGGAATTTCCTCGTTATCGTCTTTTTATTTGGAAGAAGAAAAAAGATCAAGAAGAAAATACTTGAAGAAGGACCTCCTGGGCAATTGGAAAATGGGAAGAAAAAAAGGGTGCCTTCTTCTTGCGTCTTCGAGTGGTGGACGAGACTCCTCCTTGTCATCGCACGGAAAGCGTATTAAAGGAGTAACGACGAGCGACGTGACTTTAACCGGTAATTGGACCATTCTTTTTGCCATTGAGGTAGTAATGGCCCTTGTAGCGTGGTCACGCTACACTACGGTGCGCCATAGTACTATAGAGACTTCCGGTCGGCCGCAGGAAGTGAGACACACGTGTTCGGCCGTGTGTGTTCCCATAATACGGGCCCCAACTCCTCCTCCTCCTCCTCCTCTTTCTTTCTCTTTCTTTCGCTTTTTCTCGCTCTCTCTCTCTCTCTCTCTCTCTCCTTCTTTCGAGTAGCAGCAGCAGCAGCGTTCCAGGTTCGACGGCCCACTCGGGAAGCGAGTATATACCGTTCGACCCCGAGCACAGGCGTAAACGGAGAAAAGTGAAACGATGTAGATAAGTATGATAGAAAAAGATAGAAAGAACGCTTATAAGTACCGCCCTTGTAATGCCAAAGCTCGATTGACCGACCGGCCGCATATCTCGATCTTTTTCCGTTCACTAACCGCACTGCTGCTACAACAACTTTTTGTCAATAATGATACCTTTCGAGTCCTGAATTCTTTTCCAAAGGAAACCTACGCATCGATTACGACCCACTCGATGAGAGCTCGTTTACAAGGCACTCTCCCTCCTCCCCATCTACCTACCTCTCACCCATATTCGATAAATCTCAAACGTTTACTTACTCAAGTCCACATTTTTTTTGTTCTGCGTGTGTGTGTGTATATATATATATATATTTATATAAATCTTTTTTTTTTTTAGCGATAATTTTGATAAAAATTCGCGATCTTTCGTACTCGAATTATTATAGGAGGAAGCGAAGGGAATGAGAAGACAGAGAGAAAGAGAGAGGAAGAGAGAAGAGAAATCTTCTCAAGTTCATCGCTCCCGCGCATGTGCAAACATACGGCGCATAACACGAGGCATTCATGTGCCCTCTCTCTCTCTCTCTCTCTTTCTCTCTCTTACTCTCTTTGGTTTATCGTTGGCGCTCACGCTTTCGTGAAGATCTCTCTCGTCGTCTTCTTTCCTCTACTTCATCATTTTTCTTTCTCTTTCTTTTTATTCCTCGTGTCGTCCTTCGTGTCGTCACCGACAAAAACTAAACCGCCCTTAAATTTCAATATATTTTGTTCATTCCTTGAACGATTTTGTTTCCTCTTTCTCTCTCGGGTACTTTGCAAAAATTTCTTCAATCGGTTCTTGAAAAATTACAAACAATTATCTTGGTGCTGATGCAAACCATGCCAAGAAGGCAGCAGCCATTTATACGCAACACGAATGAATCTCTCACAAAAGGTATCATGAGGGGTAGGGAGAGGGTGATATTTTCATAAAACAAAGACCAAAAACTACCTGATTAAACTTAACGTGAAATAAATAGTAGAAAAAATGGTTAGTGACGACGACTACGACGACAACTACGACGACGATATAAAAAAGAAGTCGCACGCGCATTTGCATTTTACGATCTCGCGAAATGACGTCGTCGATCGTGTTTACGTCTCTTCGAAAGGATGAGTCGCAAAAGACAGGGAGAACTCTCTTGGGCACATGGACGTTGAACTCACGGTACATCAACCTCTCTTCTTCTCTTGGTTGGCGTTGCAAATTATGGTGTCGAAGGGCATCGAACCTTGCATGCCATTACGATTTCATCGGTTCCTTTACAATCTATATATATTAATAATAATAATAAAAAAAAAAGAATGAAAGAAAAAAATATGAAGCAATAAAAAAAGATGATGAGATATTACGGCAAGAAAATATACATAAAAAAAAAAAAAGAAAAGAAAAGAAGAGAACGAGCGACATTAGGGCCAAAGCCTCCCTTCCCCGTCCCCACCCCGTATATATATCGAAGAAACGCCTCCTCCTAAGGTGCGCGAATCGTCGAAGGAGAGTGGGAGAGAAAGAGGAAAGTACGGCGGTGGCGGGCCGCTCGCGTTGTTGTTTACGTCGCGCTGCCGAAGGGCCCTCGGGGCCACCGTCGTCGTCGTGCTGGAGAAGCCACAAGAGGGTGGAAGGGGTAAGCGGGGCAGCGTGAGAGCGAGGAACATTTAGTGCGCCCTCTTGCCGATGGGACCCACTCCCCCCACCACTGACTCTCGGTACGATGCTCCTTGGTGAGCGCGCGCGCGCGACCGACCGAGCGCGAGCCTACGGTGGGTGAGAGGAGGACAGAGTCGAAGCGTCTGAGCTGCCAGCCGCCATGACAGAGCGGAATGCATGAGAACGCGGAGCTAACTGACCCTCTTGTCTCTCTCATACACTACTACTACTACTACTACTACTACTACTGCTACTACTACTACTACTACTACTACTACTCGAGATGTGTGATACTCTTCTTCACCTTGCTAATTTCCATATATTTCTCGAGATCTCTTTTTTTATTTTGGATATGATTTTTGAATGTTTTTCGGTGATAGATGATAGGGAGTTAATCGGTCACATAACGGACCCACCGTCGTTGTTGTAATGTTTGAAGATCGACGACCTCTCGTCGGTAATGACTTTGGCGTCAACGAGTGGCGACAGAAGCGACAAAGATATACTGATACATATATAGAGGCGGTGGCCGAGATGGTGCTTGAGACAGGCCCTAATGGTTGGTGTGCTAGAGGAGGAGGAGGAGGTGAAGTCATTCATATACGATCAAGAATGAAATCCACGTTGTATATCTCGTGAAAAAGCGCGGGAAAAAGGGGCCTTAACGTTAATAATGTCCTAGTATCATAACGATAATCGATTATGGGTTTAAACTAGATTTTGAAAAGGATGGGTATCGATCGTTAGTATAAATGTTCCATTCTGGATGGTTAGAACTGACGTAATACGCGGCAACGGGACAAGGGGTGGTTGGCGTAATGGGGAGGATTTATTATCGTGGTTTTAGCACGTCGATTTTCCCTTCGATTCACACACCATTCTCCTCCTGCAACAACAATCAATCGTATTATACTCTGCTGACCAAGAAAGTGCTTTCGTAACCGGTATTGCGACGTAAACAACAACCCAGACTCTCCTCCTCGGCACACTCTCGATTCCTTCCAAGTTTCTTCCCCTCGTGGAAGGGAAACTCTCGAAAGAGCCTTTCTAAAACTCGCGTCTCGTATTGCTGCTGCTGCGACGACGACGACGACCTTGATCGCGTAGTCATGGATCAGAAATAAAGGAGCGCATTTGACAAGAGAGAAAGAAAACAGGTACCCAGAAGTTGTCAAGTTTTGAGCGCGCCTTAACGCGTGTTTAACGCGCCTAACGCAACAACGGCGGCTGCTTTTCTCTGTCTCTCTCTCTCTCTCTCTTTCTGGTTGGGTCGTTGACTCTCCGTTTCTTCTTTCTTCGAATCCTGGGCCCGGTCTCCGTCCTCGTCCAAGGCCCCCTCCCTCCCTCCCTCCTTCTCTCTCTCTCTCTCTTTCTCTACTCTGCTAAATCCGTCCCTGTATCGTTCTTTCTACCTCCCTTCCTCCCCCTCTTCTCTCTATCGCGAGCGAGTCCAACTCTTTTTCTCCCACTCTTCCTCAGCGATCTTCCGTTTTCATCGGTGCACGAGGAGGATGCTTCTCCGTTTCTACCAGACGGTAAACAACGCCATGCCATGCCGTACCTTTACCTTTCATTCATATCTCACACAGCCGTATCTCGAATTATTTGAATACCAAGGCGTTGTTCCAGGGACGTATCCTTATTCTAATATTTTCTTTTTTAACACTAAAACAAAATTAATTTAATTTATAATATTGCGTATCCTTAACTTGCAAGAAGTAGTCGTGAATTTTTTTTTATTACGGATAGTATATATATATATATATATATATATATATATATATATATATATATATATATATATATATATATATATATCTGACTTTATATTGAAATTATGAAGCAATAAAACGTGCACTTGACTCTCTGAACTCTCAGCACCGTCACCAGGGGCCCACATCTCAATCGTCATCTAGAATAATAACTTCCATATTGATTTGTTCAAGATTTTCGTCTTCTTTAGAGAATAAAATTATTTGAAATAAACACACACCACCACCTGGTCTGCAATTCTTTTTGAAGTTAAGGGGGGGATTGGTTGGTGTACGTGTTCAACAGGTGCTTCTATGGTGTTGTTTGGTTCGAGTTAGAGTCGATCGGTTGAGACGAAAGAAGAGTTTAAGGGGAAACAAATAAAAAAAAAGCGTTTCTCTTTGTATGTATGTATGTATGTATGTGTTTGTATCTTTTTCTTAATGTGTGCGTGAATGCGTGCGTGCGCGCGCTAATTGGAGCGGCGTGTAGCGTCCAGCAGCGCGTGTTAACACGACTTCCAGGTACTCAGGACTTCTTCTTTCATCATTGGTTCAACATTCTGCTCCTGCTTCTTCTTTCTCTCTAGGACACGAATACTTTCCAAAGGTAGACGCTTCCGGCTAGATATGCGGCCTCTTTCAAAGAGAGAAAGATCAAAAAAATATTCGGTTTCTCTCGGTAGTGGTGTGCTGGTAGTGGTGGTCGCTTGAACGAACTGAAAAGAGAGAAAGAGAAAGGGAATAGGTTTTTTTGAAGAAACTATGAATGATACTAACTCCCCACTCCTATCTTTCTTTATCGTGTCATATCCCATGTCTTTCTGTAGAAAAAGATAGAAAGAGAGAGAGAGAGAGAGACTGTTAGACTCTGAACAAATATTTGCTCGAATTCACAGAGTGTGTGTGTGTGTGAGAGAGAGAGAGAGAGAGACAGAGAGAGACAGAGGGATCTCAGAAATTCTTCAGGTCTTTAGCCTTCTGTTAAATTCTTCAATTTAATTACAAATTATTTTCTAAATGTTTGATCATAGTGTACTGTAGAAAAATAAAAAATAGATTGAAAGAGATGGCAATAAGGTAGGGAATGAAATACGAGTATGGTGTATAGGTGGGGGTTGAGGGGGACGGACTCTCTTCTCGTTTTTGAAAGTATGTAAAGAGGTCGAGTAGTCTCGTTACTTGTCAACAACGCACTAACATGTTCTATGAGTTACGAAGACGAGGTCATGGCTGTGAGATCCGCATCCGTTTCCGTTTCTTCAACTTTGCTATGACTATTTTAGTGTTTCTTTTTTTTTTTAAATAAATCACCAAATGGAATAGAATATAAAGACTTTCTTTTGGTTCTCTATCTCTTTCTTTCTACATACATATGTATATATGTATTGTATATACACAGGACGAGAATTCACATCGACTTGTTCTTCTTCCTTCTTATTTTTGGATCATGAATCACTGGCGTTCGTTTCACCGTCGTCTTCCCCTTGCCTTAACTTTGCTTTGCTTTGCTTTGCTTCCTCGCGTCACCAACAAATTTAATCCCACGAATAAAGAAAGAGACTGAAAGAAAAAGATGATGATGATGATGATGATGATGATGATGATGATGATAATGATGATGGTGGTGTTGTATATATCGAGAAGGGACGAACCCAAAAGTGGGGGAGAAATAAAAAGAAGAAATACCATTGGTAAGGAAGAAGGAAACTTTTGACCAAATGGAGAAGTTTCTCGTATTAAGGGTGTGAGAACTAGCTGGTTGATAAAAGAAGGGATGCATGACGCTGCATGGGGTTTCCACGTTATATGGTGTCGAATCCACGATATAGAAAGAAAGGAAGAAAGAGAAGGAGGAGGAGGAGTAGTAGGTAGGTTGGTTGGTTGTTGGTCGACGGCCGGAGGATGGTCGGAGGATGGTCGAAGGACGGCCAGGAGGGGGTGGGTGGGGGTAGTGGCGATGTCCTAGCGAAGGTCACGGCCGGGAATGCGGTTTGCGTCCGTCGTTCCAAAGTGGCGTGCCACGGAGTTCCTTCTCCCCTTCCTTTCTTAATCCTCCTCCTCCTCTTTCTCAGTTGGACCAACCGCGACCCGGCGCAGCAAGCAGCAGCAGCAGCAGCAGAAGCACAGACTGCAGGAATGCACCAAATGCGCCACGCTGCTGACCGGTACTTGTCCCATTCCACCGTCTCTTCTTCTTCCACTTGTTTACTTCGGGATCTTCTTATCCCCCCTACTCCATCATACTTTTCTTCTTCTAATAGAAGAGTGGTAGAAGAAGGATATTAATCGATTATTTCTTCACTACAACCATAGTGATTCTTCGAAATGCATTATGTAACGTTTTCAAGTAAAACATATCAAGAAAATTGGATTACGAGCATCATCAATTTATTTGGTAGCACGGATCGATAAAGTAAACCAACCTGGGTTGTTCGGAATTCGATCGAATCCTCTCCGGCCCGTCGTCATCGTCGTCGTAGTCGTCCCGTTCTCTTCGTGGGCCGCGTGCATTCGAAACGCGTTTGCAGTTATATACCAGAGTATATCGTCGAGAAGCAGCAAGCAGGCAGCGTCAGCGTTCTCGTCGTGATCCGGACAAATACCATCAGAGAGAGAGAGAGAGAGAGAATGAGAATGAGAATGAGAAGGGAGAAACGGAATTCGGTGGATTCGCCGACACACTCGACGGTCGGTCGGTCGGTCGATGTTTGCTGCTATCGCGGTGAGTTCGAGTTTGAAAGGTGGGGTGGGCAAAAAGAGAGGGGAAAGACCTCGGAGTTTGACGAACTCTCTCCTCCTCCCCTCGCATAATTTTCTCCGTCTCTTTGGCCCTGACCCACCCAAAGGATATGCACTCAACCCTTCTTCTTCTTCTTCTTCTCCTCCTTTCTGCGTGCAATTCGTGGGTGACTGTGCGTTCGTTCGTTCGTTCGTTCGTTCGTTCGTACGTGCGTACACCGAAAACGAATACGTGAAAAAAGAAAGAAATAGAACATCGACCAAGCGGTATATCTGAAGCAACCGGTGTGGAAAGGGAGAGGGATGACGAAAAAAAGGGTGGGGTGGGGTGGGATCCCCCATATACATTTGAGAACGTGTTCGTTCTCTAACATATACATACGAATAGAAACCTCGTAGATATATAGATTTTACCTGTATGGGAAATACATTCTCACTCGTTGTTCTCAAAGAGAGAAAGAGGGGGAAGGAGGGACCATTGGTAGTAAGGGTGCCAAAGAGAAAGAGGGAAAGAGAGAGAGAAAAGGGTCGGTCGGGTTTATGCGTTCACTCCACAAATCAATACCCCACTGGTTTCCGCGTGTGTAACAGGCATGCACGACGCACGAAACGTGTCACCCACCGACCCAAACCCACCGAACGATATATAACCCAACGACGGCAGCTGCCATACACGTCTAACTTCGACATATGTCCGCAACGATGACGATGACGATGACGAGACGGTTGTTGTTTTCTAGGAATTTCATAGTATTATTTCGTCTATTTTTTAACATCGAAAGTTTGGCACACACGGGTTCAGTGATCGATAAAGTAAACTTTGAAGTTTCTACGCAATCAAAAAAGTATCGTGAAAAAAATAAAATTAAATAGTAGTAGTGGTAGTAGTAGTAATAGTAGTAGTAGTAGTAATACAACAGAGTAGAAGCAGATAAAGTTCGGAATGAGTACTCGTTGCTTTCGCATCGTGTAGCCGTGGCCTACGGCGGCGCGCAATAGAACAGAACGAAAAAAGAAAGAAAGAAAGAAAGAAAGAAAGAAAGAAAGAAAGAAAGAGAGAAAGAGGGAAAAAGAGAGAAGACGGAGTAAAAGAGTAGAAACGGTGGAGTATTGGTGGTGGTAGTAGTAGTAGTAGTAGAGTAGTAGTATTAGTAGTAGTAGTGGTAGTAAGAACGATGGTGGGGGCCTTCATTCAGTCGACTCAGTCCAATCAAAGCGCATGCGCGCGGCGTAACGCGTACACACGCTACTCACGCTACCCCCTCTCTTTCTCTCTCCCACCCTACGGGCATTTTCTTCTTCCTTCTCACTCGCTCTCTCTCTCTCTCTCTCACTTTTTATCTATCTATCTATTTTTTTATGTTATTCTATTTTTCATTTTCATTCTTATTGGTGCACATAAATTCGATCAAATGTAGAAAATGAAAATGTGTCTAAAATATACCTGAAATGTTCGTATTTTTATTTTTTCGTTCATTTCAATAAGCATGCGAGAGAGAGAGAGAGAAAGAGTGAATAAAAAGATTGTAAAGGCGACGACCACACGCCGACATTCGTGCTTTCCAACGCGTCAAAGTGCGTGTTAAAGCAACAACAGACATCAGCATCAGAGCAAGCGCAACACACAGCCCGGGTCTGTGATCCTCTTTCTTCTTCATCGTCTTTTTTCCATACGACGGCATCTCTTCGTCTACGTCTTTATTTTTCATCTTGTTCACTCTCTTTCTCTCTCTCTCTCTCTCTCTCTCTCTCTGGCTTTGCCTGAAGCCGCCTTTGTTCTCTCGTATTTTTCGATTAAACAGAAAAAGAAAGAGAAGGATATAACTGGTGCGAGAAAGAGATGATGATGCGTTGTGTTGTATCCCGCATGAAACACCACAACGATAGATACGGGGGATAGCGAGGGAGTGAAAGAAAGAAAAAGAAAGGAAAGGAAAGGGAAGGGAAGGGATGGGATGGGAGGGATGACGTAGAGCATTCCAAATAATTAGGACGATAAATCCGGCCGAAACCGGCGAGAGAGAAGACGCGTTCGCTTGCACTTATACGATTCATTCCTTGGTAAAAGTCGATGCTCGTGAAAGCATCTTTTGCTGCTGTTGCTGTTTCTGTTGCTGTTGGTGCGCAATGCTTTTTCACTGGGACGACGCGTGCGATGGATCTTTCTTTCTCTCTTCTTCGAAAGAAAATAAAGAAAAGAGTAAGGGAAAAGAGCATCATCATAGCAAGTCCAAGACAAGTTGGTTGTGTCGTAAAGCGTGCGGCAGAATGCACTCTGACACACAGGCTCACTCGTTCCTCTTACTTGCTACATAGGTCTATAGAAAACACGTATGAGAGAGAAAGAGAGAGACAGAGAGAGAGAGAGAGAGAACATATACACACACATACATATACATACACACTTGGTTGTTCGATCTCGCAGTGGCTGACTGCTCGGTGCAGCGCGCGCTGCATTCCCTCGCGGTGCATTGACTTTGCTTCCCCTCCTACTCCCTGACCGTCGACCCCCGTTCCTTACCCCTTTCCCTCCCCTTCCTGCACCACTGCCGCCGCCGCCCCAACCGTCTCCCGGCACAACAACAACATTCCTTCTCTCTAGAGTCCCTTCATGGCACAGAGACCTCGCTACTACCATCAGACTCTCTCTCTCTCTCTCTTTCTCTCTCTTTTTGCCCTTTCTCTTTCTCTACTTCTTCTTCTTCTTCTTCTTCTTCTTCTTCTTCTTCTTCTTCTTCTTCTTCCTATCTTCTTGGAGTCTCGAAGGAGTTGAACCGCGTTATATGCCCGTTTCACAAGAAAACCGCGGAATACGCGCATGCCATAGTCGTCCTTATGGTCATCGGTTTCAGAACTTTACCTTCACGCCAAACTTTTCTACAGTTTCATTCTTTTTATTGTTCATATAGTTTTTTGAATTTTCATTCTGAAGATAGATAACAATAAGAAGTTATCTTTTCTAGGATAGATAAACTGTGAACTGAACATATATTTTACTGTCTTTTTTTTTTGTCCCTGACGTTTACACAATAAAAATGTATTATGGTTTTGGGTATAGAAATTAGTTTATTAAACGTAGCGGTATCGTAATAAACTTCCGGACAAACTTGGAAACCGTGTAAAACTTTTTCGTTATTGAGAAAGTGTGTAAAGTCGACGTAATAACGAGTTACACGGTCTTTAACTTATAATCTCGTTGTCTTCGCCGCAGAAAACGAGCACCTTAATCACGAATACCACAACCAACCACCACTACCACTACCATCACCTTGTGATAATTTTCCTCTAATCATCTTCTTCATCTTTATTTTTCTTTTATTCTCTCTCTCTCTCTCTCTCTCTCTCTCTCTCTCTCTCTCATCTATTCTACTTCATCCGTGTTCTAAATATTACAAGAGGGTCTTGGTTACTACGAAACGGAACATTCACTAATTACAGTTCTTAATCAAAGGTGTGGATAATTTGTACGTTGTTAACAGTCATTAAAGAATGAAGTTTGGCGTGCAGAGGCGCCGTAACTTAATTGAATGACAAATCGTCTTACTAAATCGTTTTTTTTTTATTATTATTATTATTTTACTTTTGTATCATCAAATTATATATCAACGCATAAAATTTCACTTAAGGTGTTTAATTACTTTCTATAAAAAAGATTAAATGCAACTTTGATTTTTATTCTACTACATTATGCAACATTGTAATCGTTTGAAATCATTTAACTAAACGTTTTTTTTTTTTTAATCATAGGACAAATATTATTGTTCAAAATGTTCTACAATTTTGAACAATTGTTTATTGTTTCCCTATCTGCAACCCCCTCTTACTCGTTTTTCATTTCTATTCGCGTTTATTATTCTTAATAAATCCTCAAACAACAATTATATTTTGTAATTCATTATTCGAATGAAATGAAAAGGGTGTGATGAACAAAACAAAAAAAAATTGTTAGAAAGGAATATATAAGATGTAAATAGAAAAAAAAAATAGCGTGTGAAAAATCCCTTACGGTGTGTATAATATGACCGCGAATTTTGTTAGAGAAGTTAGGGGGGGAGGGTTCCTTCTTTCAATCGGTCTTCTTTTTTCCCCTTCGTACATAGACGACGACCCATCGTTGTTGAAGATGGAGGAAAGAAGGGCAAGGTTTTCTACCTTTTGAGGTCATGGGAACACAACGTATGTGTCGCGTCTTGTCTGCTAGAATTCCATCATTTGAAGAATATAAATTTAACAAATCGATATGATGCAATATATCTTGCACAATTGCATTTTAACCTACCAATAACATGTTTGTTTCTGCAACTAGTGGGAAGAACATGAAAATGGGGGAATTTCTATCTTGAGAAAACTTGATTAAACTCTGAGTATGAAATTTCGCGTAGATTGAAGGAAGGGAAGGATGGAAGGAAGGAAGGAAGCCGCACGAGATGCGCTTCTCATATCTTCTACCACTTACGCAAGTACGTGAAATAGCTTTGATGCGGAAGTCCTTGTCCTATGTGTTATATAGGCTAAGTGTACATACGAAATTGTTAAACATGCGTACTAATAGTTCGTAAGTGGGAAAAGCCCTTATAATTAAATATCCAAATGCCTAGAATATTATATTACAAATTTAGAAAAAAAAAACAAATATGATATATAAATGAAAAATGAATACATTTTTATTATTACATATTATTACAATATAATACATAATTATATTAAAGTATATTAAAGAATACATATTATTATTATTATTAAAGAAAAAGTTGTTAAAAGAAGAACTCGATCAATCAAGTAAATCCCCAAGAGTGTTATCGATCGTAATAAAAAAAAAAAAAAGTAGCAAGTTGGAAATCGTATCGTAGGTGGGCTTTTTTTTTATTTGAACTTTTGGTAATAGTTAATTCGTGTTGGAAGAGTGTCGCAAAGGGAGAGAAGTATTATAGTAGGTAGGGACTTTAGGTTCGTTAGCGCTTTGGGATAGAAAGGAAGAAAACTCGTAGAAGAAGACGAAGACGAAGAGACAAGGAAGAAGAAGAAGAAGAAGAAGACGGTGGTCGGCCGGTGGCGGCCATGTTTTCGCCGGCACGGTAGGCGTTCACGGGCGGTACCGAGACTCGGTTCGTTCTCCAAACTCGTTGGAGAACGCTTTCCCCCACCCTTAGGCATCCTCCGGGACTCTGGTAGGGCAGTCTACCCCCCACCACTTGCCTCGAGTTCTACGTCGTCTGCTTTTATCCCCTCTCCTTCTCCCTTTTCTACCTTACACCAACTCTCTCTCCTTCGGCTACGCTCGGCCTATTTCGGTTATCCTCGTGCCTGACAGGAGAGAGAAAAAAGAAGAGCTTTGCGCCTAGTACATATTACCGCCAAGCGGTCTTGGGGGAAGTCATTTTGAAGTTTAAGGAGGGCTGGAAGAGAGGAGGAGTAGGCCGTGATCGAACCGCATGTATTTTCTTCTTCTTTTTTTCAACTTCTTCTTCTTCTTCTTCTACTTCTTCTTCTACCCCATCTCCTTTCTCTTTTCGAGTTTGCCGCTTCCATGGCTGCTGCCTTCTGATTTGCTCTTGCTGCTTGCTAACTTGCTTGCTGTTCGTTCGATTCTTATTCCGTTTTCTGTTTTATTTTCTTTTCACCATTATCCACCAATGTCGTTCCATTTTTGAGGATACATTTTTAAATTACTTTCCTGTCTTTCTCAAAAGCTAGAAAACCGATAGATGAGAAAAAGCGTATATATTGTAAAGGATGAAATCTCTCTCTCTCTCTCTCTCTCTCTCTCTCTCTCATTCTTTCTATCGATAAATTCACATTTTCTTGGCTCATTCTTTATTCATTGTGTCGTGTGCAAGAATGTTAGGTACGCTGGTGTTTAATATAAGAACGATTACACGTACACGTTGCGTGTCTTATAAATCAAATCACATAGACGACGCCATTTTACATTTGACTTTGACTTTTTATTGAACGTTCAATTGCGTTAAACTTATAATGTTTAAAATTATATTTATAATATTCTCTTGTTAGAAAATTTCGAAATATTGTGTCCTCTAACAATTCTCCATTTTGTTTCTTTTTGTTACAGACAGATGGTTGGCCGTATTTTGGTGGAAAGCTTTCGATCAGCTGTCAATACAGAAACCAAGCTCCCGGTTGAAGAGTACATGAAATGTGTTCATAAGATAAGCGACGATCCAGGTAAATGAATTTCATTTTAATACGCTTTTAATTTATCATTAACAAATTGTTTTTTCAATTATACTAAACTTGATTTAACTTTAAATAAAAGTGAGAAGGCGGGAAAGGGAAGGGAAGGGAAGGGAAGAAAAAAAAAGTGAAATGAAATTGAGGAATAGAAAAAAATAGTTACACGCTTTTAAATCACATTTTATAAAACTAAATGATTTTGATACGAAAACAATTGACGCGTATTGAGCTTTTTGATGTTGGCTGTAAAACAAAGCTTTGGCATGATTGGTTTTTTTTTCTTCTTCTTTTGTAGAATTGCAGAAGGATTGGACATGATTAATTCTGAGCCAAATCCTTCATAAAAAAAATTAAAAAATATTTCATTTGCTTTATATTTTCATGATTTTGTTAGAATTCGTTGTATCACTTTTTCAATTTCATCAATTTCAAAAATACTCTTTGATCTTTTGTTATAATTCAATTATATTTCAGGAATTATTGATTTTTCTGATAGACATAATTGATTTCAAAGAAAATGGAGGTAGGAAAAAAAGATTAAACTAACGGATGAAATGATGAGGGAGAAGAAGGGTGAGGGTTTGGAAAACGCGTTTGAGAAAAGACAGAAACTCCGTGTTGGGTTCTACGTTGAAAGGGTAAATGACGAAAAAGGGGGAAAAAAAAGATAGAAAAAGAAAAACGGAAAAGGGAAGAAGAGAGTGTGATGACGGATTAGTTCAGCTTCCGGTAAAGCTCGTGCCCTTCCGGAATTTCACAGAATGACCCTACCTATTTTCGATGTATCCCACCCACACACACACACGCGTTCTCATCTCTCTCCATTTGACTATTTCGTGTACGTTAAATTATTGGGTTTGCAAGAAAGAAATTTTCGTTTTCATAGGATGAAATAAAACTCAATTGTTTATTTTTACGTTTATTTAAACTTATTTAAAATTTTTTTAATTTATTTGTTATATATATATATATATATATATATATGTAATATTAACCTTTTAAGGAACAATTTTGGCTCAACGTAATACAACGCTGCTCGAATTAACTCAAACGTGCATCTTAAGGGGTTAATATTATTAATAATTTATAATAATTTAATAAATATATAATAATAATATATAAAATAAAAATATATTAATATAAAATTATTTTTAAATAACTTTTTAATATAAATTTATTATTAAATATAAATTATATTAATAAATAATTATATTAGTATTGATTATAATAAATATTATAATATATATTTATATTATATATTATATATAAATTATTTTTATATTTTATATAATATTTATATTATTATAATTAATAATAATTGTATTATATTATATATTAATAAATTATTGTTTAATATAAATTAATTATTAAATATAAATTATACTAATATATTATTAGTATAATTATGAATGAAATTATATAATTATATTAATATATAATTTTAATATATATATATTAAATTATTTAATTTTACAAAACTTGTTTCTATAGCAACCTAAAAGGTGCCAACTACCAAACCTCAAAAAAACAAAATTCTAACATTAACAAAAAAAATAACGAAACAAACGTAACGCTATCTATTGTTACAAACCGAAATTACTTTCTTGTGTTGCCAACTCAATATTTCTTTGAAAATTATATATTTTTGTCTTAATTAATTTTTCAAAAATTACAAATTCCATTTATATCGAATTATTTTCTAAAACCTAATCGAAAAACTGTTCAATCATTATGAAGGTTACTTTTCGTGGTTGTATAAAGAGTAAACAAATAATCATGATCGTTAAACGTTCTTTTTTCGTAAATTCTGTATAAAAACTGTTTAGAAAACACGAGATTAGATTTAGTCTTGGTTTTAGAGAGAGTACATTTGAACGTTCAACATTTTATTTTTGAACGGACAAAATTCAGACTTCTTTCTTAAAAGGTAAAGTAATAAAAAAAAAAAAAAAGTTTGAAATACATTTAATGAAAATTAGAAAAAAAAAAAAAAAGAAAAAAAGAAAAAGAAAGTTGAACACCACTGTTTACGTAGAAAAGTATCGTTTGTTCAGGAAGAAATAAATTTGATTTTGGTGAAAATGCAGGCAACACACACCCGTTGACAAACTGTGCATATCCTGGGTGCAATAGGGGGTCGTCCCGTCCTCCCTGGTGTGGTATTTCGACCCTTCGTATTCTTCTTTTCTTTTTCTATTTTTAGAAACGATCTATGAAACATCTTGCACACACACACATCGCTATTTTTCCACATATATGGAAAAGAGAGGGGGAAAATAGAAAGATCTTGATTTCCGTGTCCAGGATTTACGAAATTGGACACGAAACATACATTTTTATTTTCTTATTTTACATTCTTAGATATAAATTTAACGTGTATTTTCGAAATTTCGAAAAGATCTTTCCTCTGTTGTTTTCCTTTTTTTTCTTCTTTTTTTTTTTTCTTTGTACTTATTATTGTTACAACGAATGGTGGTTTATAACGTTCTCATTTGATTTGAACTGTTTCTAAAGGACTTAGAAATAAATAAACACTTAGAAACGTTCGAGAATTTAGTAAATATGTTTCTCTGCTGTTGTTGAAACTTATTTAGAAAAAAATCATAAACTTTTATATTAACCAAGTGAAATAATTTGAAAAGCGAACGTTTAATTTGAAGAAAACAAAGGAAGGAAGGAAAGGAAAGGAAAGGAAAGGAACGTTTGCAGATGACAAAAGGTTCAAAATTATTCTTAGTCAGTTAAATTAAATTTGCCAGTTACTTTCAGTTCGTCTTTCCGTGTAAACCTATCCGGTCACAAAACGTGTTTTTCAATATATTTTATTAAATTATTAAGATTAATTAGTAGTAAATAATGATTTCGTGTACGTTTCATTATTTAAATAATATTACATATATATTTTTAAACGAAATAATAAAGAAACTCATCATCGATATTTCTTTCATCGATTATTCCTGAATATTTGACGAAGAAAATATCAAGGATAATGAAGGTACAAGTAAGGACAAAAATATATATATATGTATATATCTAGAAAATAAAGAAAATAAAAAGATAAATAAAGTTTCTCGCGTATTTTCTATTTTAAGAATATATTTTTTTTTTCTTATTAAATTTTAAAGAAATTCGTTAATATATTTTTTTTCGTTAGGACGAATAGAATCCTTTGAAATGATTAAAGAAAAAGAAAAAAGAATATAAAATCTTAAACATCATTGAACATATAGAAAATTTCTGAGAGAGAAGAAGAAAAAAAATTTCGGTTGGGAAGAAAAGATTTTGTGGGGGGGACTTTTGTAAAACGTGTTGAGAAGAATCTATGGGATTTGGTTTTGATTTTGGTGGTGGTTCTTCTTTAGTATTTTGCAAACAATAATATAGATTCTAGAATGTTATAGACCTTTCTCGAATTTTCGAGAAAAAGAATATGTTCCGCATACCTACGTGGACCTTTTTCCAACGGTCAAATCCATTTCAAATCATCAGTCGACTCTACCACCCCCTTTTCCGTTCTTTCCCCCACTTAACACAATATGAGGCCCTCGAGTCTCTAGGGTCCATAGCTGGGTAGTGGCTTTACCCCCACCATTTCTACGACTTTTTCGAGGGTTGGGGTATATTTTCCATCAGAAGTGAATTTTTCGATCAGTTGCTCCTACGCTCCCCTGACCAGAAGATTCTTCTCTCTTTCCTCATCCTCAGTTCCTCACTTCCTCTTCTTCTTCTTCTTCAACATTTTCTTTCTTTGGGGTTTGAAGAAGATCACATTGTCCGCCATTTTGTTGCTGAGTTAATTTCAATATTATTCCATACATTTTTCACAAATTATATTATTATATATTTAACAATATAATAATAATGGCTTTCTTAATTAAACTGAACAATAATTATTTCAAAGATGAAATAATTTCGGTATTGAAGAATTATCTTAAGATAATATCATCATCTTCACAAATTGTATCCCACGTGCAAATAATTTTCACAACTAATTGGTGGTACGTAATTTATTTCAATACAATTTTATACAATTTTTATTATTTATTCTATCGTTTCAATTTATCGAATAAATCGTGGTGGTATTCACGTGTATCTTAAAATCAAAAATATCCTTTGTAAAAGAAGATTTCATAAGCCACGTGGTCAACGTTGAACAAAATTACAGAAGAAGAAGAAGATGAAGAATTCTTTTATCCTATTTTTCAATCCTATCATAAAAAAAACCCCCTCGTTTATAAATTTGCTAGAAAAAATGTGAGTTTTTCTAAAAAAAAAAAAAGAAGGCGCCATTTTTACGGATTCACGTTCAGTTTCCGCCATTGAGGTATTTCTTCATGGATTCCCTGGAAATCTTCTAAGGTTTGATAAAATTATTCGAGATAAATCCTCCATTTTATTTTCATTTATTTTATTATCTCATTGTTTGTTTCTTTATTTTATTATAACAATTTTTATTATTTTAATTTCAATTATTTCTAATTTGTATCACCACCACGTGTTTGTGAACTTTTGTAAATCTTAAAAAAAAAAAATTAGATAAAATGAGAATGGATACTTCGTTCTTCCTAATTTCCATTTCGCGTTTCATTTTTATTTTAGTCTAATTCGATACTCAAGTCCCCCCTCCCCTCCACTCCCCTCCCCCATCTTACCGTTCGTTTCTTATCACATCAATAATTCAAATCATCATTTGTATGGATAAAAGTAACGATGTTGAGTTTCGATAACATTTATTTCGTCTAATCACACGAAAAATTTAGTAATTTGGGGGTCGGTCTCGTTTGTTTAACGTGGTAATCAAAACTCACCCTTGAATATTACTTTTCTTTCATCTAAATGAAATATAATGTATTGTTCTATTTCTAGATAGTAATATTAAATCTTCATTAAATTACAAATAGTAATAATAATCTAATAATGTATTATTTTTCAGAAATTGCAATTCGTTTAGATTTGGTGGATCAATTGCCATACGCTGCCATGATCGTTCGTGAAGCTCCACATTTATTTGGTGATGTTCTTCACAATGGAATCCTTAGTATTATCAAAAAATTTCTACTCGATGTCGACAGTCAAGTAAGTTTTATTATTTCATTGTTTTTTTTTTCTTTCTTTCTTTCTTTAAGTCTTTTAAGTTAACTAATTGTTTTTTTTTATTTTTTTTTTTTTTATTCACTTTACAGGTACGACAATCTGCCCAAGAAGCTTTGTTAGTTTTGATCAAACATGGAATGTTAGAAACGAAGATTATCGAGAATGAAATCTGTCCGATAGTTGAAGAATTATCCCGAATGACTGTCGAATACTTGAATTCCGGCATTTCTGTAAGTTTAACATTTAATTGTCATTATTTCATTTTTCTTCATCAATCGTGTTCCATCCCATTCATTTGAGTTTTACGTTTTATTTGAATTGATTGATTTTTTTTTCTTTTTTTTTTTTTGTTACCAAACACGAACACTTGAGAATGAGAAGAATGATACAAACGAATGATTTAATAGTGATTTTTCTTTATTATAGTCTTCTCCTTCTCAGGTAACTCGTCGTCTTGCGAGTAAATTCTTTTAACATTAGCATTGGATGATATATCCAAGTATGTAACCTACCACCACATAAATATCTCATCGACGGATTCCGCCTGAAAGACATGGGTAGTGAGATGTTCTCACGCAATCGCGTCTCACTACCTTGTCTTTCATGTGGCGTTCGTTGAACCCCTTCAACAACAACAACAACCAACCAACCAACCAACCAACCAACCAACCTCTCGTCTAACACGAGAATCGGAAATGTTGTACCCTACATTATATTTTCTTTTTCTTAACCCCTTACCCTATCCCTTCCAACCAACCCCCAGTCACCCCACTCATCTCATCTCATCTCATCTTCATTAGAATAATTTAGTCTTGTTTTATATTTGCAAGTAAGTTTGTTTCGTGTGAAAATGTTTCTTAAATTGTTAACGATATTTCAAGAAGATGATCAAAACGAAGAAGAAGAAGAAGGAAATGATAAAGAAGAGTTGATAGAATTGATAGAAAAATAAAAATACGATCGTAAGGGCATGCTTTTACCATCAAAGCTGGTTTGTCATAGAGATCAACTATCACAGCCAGCTTTGATGAGCAAAATTGTGTCCGTCCTCAACGATAAGTTAGAGGCAAACGAGCAAGAAAGAGATTAATTGACTGAGATAAACAAAATGTGATGTTAAACAAGAATTATCACTCTAACAAGAATTATATATGCATATATGTATGTGTGTGTGTAAAACTTTTTATAAAGAAAATCTCAAGAAAGAAAAATTGGGAAGAGGAACAACCAAGAAGTGGTGGCAAATAAAAATGATTAAAAATACTTAAAAAAAAAAAAAAAAATAAAAACGAAAAGAGTTTCATTAAATGTTTGCGGTCCGATAAATCAAATTGGCTGTGGAATGTTGCGAATCATATCACAGCCATTTTGATGACCTTGGCCCGCAAAACCGATCGTCAGGAAGGATCTTTTTTTTTTTTATCGAAGAAGAAGAAGAAGAAGAAGAAAACAAAGGAGAAACACGATCCAATCGTCAAATTGGCTGTGACGTGTAACTTTTTCTTTTGATTTCATATCACAGCCATTTTTGATGTTTGGATCGGGGTTTTTTTCACATCGTTGGATCATCCTACGCATTCTCCAATTCAAAGGAATAGAGAAAGATAGAAATAAAAAAGCTAGAAAGCTTAATCTACTACGAAGTTAAACTAATCAAATATTTTTTCTAGCAATTGCAATTCTCAAGGGGTGTAAAACAAAACAAAACAAAAAAACAGAAGTTTTCGTATTCGCGTCTCTCACAAAGTGGTTGTGTCGTATGCTAATGTAACTATTCATATCACAGCCAGCTTTGATGAGGGTTGCGTCACGAATTTGTCATCGAACAATTCAACATTTGATGTTAAGAAAGATCATCATCACATTGAAATGATTTATCACATTGTTATTTTTGTTGTTAATTGTATAATATATTTTTGTTAATATGATCGACTGTTCCCTCCCATCAGAGTGGTTGTGATGTGGATTCTAATTTATTCGACATATCACAGCCAGCTTTGATGAGCGGGACGGAACGATATGAATCTTCAAGAAGACAGAGTTGTTGTTATATTGTATCATGTGATTATAGTATTTATTTTGTATTATTATTATTATTATTATTATTATTATTATTATTATTATTATTATTATTATTCAAGTGTGTATTGAAATGTGTTAATTATAAAATAGACAATTTATAAAATTTATTTTCCATAATACAAGTCAAATTGTATTCCCAAGTTAGCAATGGTTTATTTTCCTGAAGTTTATCATTCCCCCTTATATTGCATTTTATGTCGGCCCACAGCTCATGAGTAAAATGGCACTGCTTATTGGTAAAGAGCTCACAGAAAAGGTCTTCTTGGATAGATACATCGCTCTTTGCGAAGATAATATATTTCACGTTAGAAGAATGTGCGTTTTACATTTTGGAGAAATGTGTACAGCGGTTGGAAAGAAAGCTCTACTTCAAAAATTGGTAAGTTTACAATATATAGATAGAATTAAATGTTAATTACGGAATGATTTTTGTGTTATCTCAATGATTATTTTCAGTTTCCAGTATTTGTCCAATTGTGCCTGGACAGGGTTTGGGGTGTTAGAAAAGCTTGCGTCGACGTAATGATGCCAGTTTCCTGTTGCGTATCTTTTCCTTATCGTCAAATATTATTGGCAGATATTTTAGCAACGCATTTAAACGACGATTCTAAATGGGTACGAACCAGTGCCTTTCAAATTCTTGGCCCTTTCATATCAACTTTTGCTAAACAATTCACCAATGTTACTTACAATCAAGATGGCGAATTGGTATTCACCAGTCAACAACAACAACAACAACAACAACAGGATGACAATTTCAAGTAAATTTTTTTTTTTTTTTTATTAATACAAAATATTTGATATCATTGTATTTAATATTTGAATTCAAAAGTAATATAATATAATTAATGATTACAGTGCCGATAAAAATAACAGTGGTACCGAACGGGATCTTACGTCTAGCATACGATATTCATATGAAGGAATGTTTCCAACCAAATGTGCGATACGCAATCAAACTTTCGATTCGGAAGATTACGACATTAGAGATGTATTAGATATTAATTGTTTGAAGGAAGTTTATGAGCAAAGTCAAAAAAATTCTATGTTTAATTATCCTATCAAAGCACACAAGGTGAAGGTATGTACGCGATTTATTCAAAAATTACATTGCATTCAATTCAATTATTTATATTGACATTTCATGTTTTTATAGACGCAAAAGAAACAAATGACAGAAAATGAACAAAGTGAAGCAGACGAAGTAGACAAATTCAATACGTTTCTTTATTATTATATACCACCAGAAATACCTCTCGATGATCCCCTAGTCCTAGCCGCTAAAAAGTCTTCAGAAAATAGTAAAGCGGCTAATAATAATAATAATAATACAAATGTAGAAAATAAAAAGGATGATAATAATACTGCCGATGCAACGAATAGTTCAACGATAGACACAAGAAAAGAGGAATGTTCGGATAAATGTAGTAGCATTGTCGGTAATCGAACATCTAATCAGACAAATAAGGAAGAAGATGATGAAAAGGATGATGAAAATGATAATAGTCGTCCTACTACATGGTCAGATGATAGTGCCGATACCATAGATATATCAAATTTATCACTAGACAGGAGTAACGTAAATGGTCCTGCATTTGACAACAAGAGTTATGTGAATTTCATGCTTCGCAGGAAATACGCATCTAAAAAGAATCAAAATATCGTACCTCAAGATCTAGTTGATTATTTTGTATCAATGGCTGAGCCCGAATTATGCGAAGAAGGAGAAATTCCGTATCACTGTGCCTTCAGTTTTCCTGCGGTTGCGTTCACATTAGGTAAAGCTAATTGGCCTTATTTGAGAAAAGCGTATCAATCGTTGGCAGGTGCAAAACAATGGAAAGTTAGACGTACATTAGCATCTAGCATTCATGAAATAGCCATAATACTAGGCGAAGAAATTACTGCCAGTGATCTCGTGCCTATTTACGACGGCTTTATTAAGGATCTTGATGAAGTTAGAATCGGTGTTTTAAAGCATTTAGCTACATTTCTTAAAATTCTTAAGCCTACCTATCGTTGGCACTACTTACCGGGGTTACATAATTTTCTTGTCACCGATAACGAATGGAATTGGAGGTTTAGAAAGGAATTTGCCACTCAACTTCTCGAAGTGGTTACACTTTTCAATGCTAACGACGTAGCTAAACACATCGCACCATTGTCTCTTAAATTACTCGTCGATAAAGTTGCTGCAGTTAGACAAATTGCGCTTACACTGGTAACAACGAAATATTATATATAGTCTTTATCGATATTACAGATTTATCTTATTACATTGTTAATTTAATGTTATTTTATTTAGGTAACTCGAATAGTCTCTCATCTTTCTACCGATGAACCTCTTGCCATGGCACTTATACAAGAACTCAAAGAAACACTTGCGATGAATACAAATAAATGGGTTCTCAGACAAACCTATGCACTTCTTTGTGCTCAATTAATTGTCGGCGGTGCTATTAGTGGAGAAAAATTCACCAAGGAAATGTTACCAAGTCTTTTAAATTTATCTTACGATAACGTTCCGAATGTAAGACTGGCCGTAGCTAGGACATTATCACAAAATGTTATTACTATGGGTAGTAAGTATATTAACAATCTATCCACACAATAATATTATCAAATTATTTCTCATTATTTTCATTGGTTTCTTCTTCTCATTTTGATTTTATAGTAGACTGGTTAGGTTCCGAATATGTAACCGTAGAAGGAAGACTTCAAAGAATGCGATCAGATATCGATCGAGATGTCAGATTCTTAGCGGAAATAGAAGAACATCATCTCGTCGTACCGGATGTACAAATGGAACAAGCTAGAAATATAGTATTTTAATATTTTGTCGGTCTCTGTCGATCTCTGTCGATAAATATTTTCTTCATGACTTATATTATCGAGGGTAAAGAACAAGAAAAACTGTTATATACCATACTCTGTTGATTATACGTGCCCATTGGTTCTTCCCATGCAAAATATCTTTCGATCAAAAGATATTAGAAGAACTTTTTGATTAAATTCAAGATAAACTGATTGAATCATACTACTACTACTACTACTACGAAGAAGAAGAAGAAGAAGAAGAAGAAGAAGAACATAAAATGGGGGGAAAAAGACATGCGGTCCCGTTTTCCGCAATTTCATTTGCATCGCCACTGAGAAATCAAGGGAAAAAAAAATAAACGTATGAATGATATAAAAAAAAAGTATGTAAATGTGTGTGGAGCGCGTGAGAATGTATGCGCTTAACATTGTGATCATTACTTTGTTTGTTTTTGTTTTTTTTTTTTTTAATGTATAAGAATGGCTCCTCAGACAAGACAGATATTAACTAGTTGAAAGAGATGCATTAAGACGTTTTATAGTTTTGCTAAAAAAAAAAAAAATATATTATATATTTATACCTTTGGGTTGTGCGTACCATTGGTAGAACTGCAAATGAGACAACACACTTATTGAATTATATTTTATTTCATGTTAATCTCTTTTCTTTTTTATTTTTTATTATTATTTTAATTTTAATTGATCGCTTCGAAGAAATGTGTTTTGAAAAATATATTTCTTTCCCTTTGAGAGAAAAAATTAGAAAATAATAGTAAAAAAAAATCACTAACGCGAATAATATATTTATATCTCTCAAATCAATTTCCAAATTTTACACGTCATCGAAATAAAACACGCCTACTTGTTTTAATAAAAAAAAAAAAAAAAAAAAAAAAATCGCGTCGTGGACGATAAATCTTTTTAATCGTACAATGTTCTAAATAAAATAATAATCGTGTGATTTTATCATCAAGATATGCACTACAATGTACGAGCGAACAATTCAGTAACAAACTAATCGTTGCTGCGTGATATTTCACACACACACATATATATATATATATATATATATATATATATATATATATTACGAGCTTATTATCGAGCTGCCGAGAGAGATTAGGAAAGTGTCCACATATGTTGGACGATTAAACCATTGTTGGATAGTGTATAAATAGTGTACGATAGGAATATTTTAAGAAAAAAGCACGAAGAAGAAGAAGAAGAAGTCAGTGAACAGTCGACATAACAAAATGAAATACTGAAATTTTTCATTTCAAACAAAAATTGTATAGTTTGCGTTTTCAAATATGAAAAAAGTCGATATTACAAGATTTCAATCGAACTTGCAATGCCCAAAAAAAAAAAAAAGTAAAAATTATTTTACATTGTACTACCGAAGAAAATTGAACGATCATGTCTCTTTTATCAGCTCTAAAAAAAAAAAAAAAAAAAAAACAAGCAAACAAACAAACAAACAAATGAGCTATCGATAAAGCTACAGTAATTATTATTATTATTATTATTATTATTATTATTATTATTATTATTATTATCATCCTGTATGCAACGAAGAATTACAGTCGTTAATTGTGAATATATTTGTGAGAAAAGGAGATGATGGTGGTATTGTTTAAAATATTCTGTATAATATATTGTGTGTATTTCATAATAAGAAAAAGGAAATATATACTTGAAGCGATTTGTTACACAATCCATGAGAAGACAATATAACTACCCTCCTTTGATGTGTTAATATAATTTTTCATTTGTTTACTCTCCTTATAAGTATAATAATAAAATACAAGTTATACATTTGTGTTTGGCAGTATGCTTATAAAATGACTCTTAATGATACAATTGACTACTCGTAGATTAAAAAAAAAAAAAATATAAAAATAAAAAAAGGACAATCGTAAGAGACAAAGTTTAAAATATTCCAAGAAATTTTCCAGGTGGACAAGCTGTCATTTGGCATGCCTTTTCTTCCATTTCAGTTTCCACTGTACTACAATCTCTTAAACAATGTCTCCATCTGATTTGTCGACCTTTACCGCAGGTGACACTGCAGCTGCTCCAACCCGTCCATCTGCCCCATTTACGACGTGATTTTCTTTTAATTCGATTCTTTCCAACAATCCTCTTTGCCAATGGAATCATTCTATCGTTTAACAAAGTTATTCTTTCGGTTTCTGATTGTTCCTTTAACGTAGTTTTATCGAGACTTGAATTTTTATCATCTAGTGATTTCAATGCTGAACTTAAATCACCTATGCGTACACATTCGTCAATGAATTTTGGTGTTTCCAACACAAATTCTTCCTCAATAATTGTGTTGTTGTTGTTGTTGTTGTTGTTGTTATCTCGAGGAACTTCAATCTCGCGTGATTCTAATTTCTTATTCTTTTTTATTATTTCTTCGTTCTCATAGCTCAAATAATTTTGTAACTCGTTCACCTTCGAAAAAACTTCGATAACGTTAATTTGACCAATCTCAATTACGTATCTAAATTAAAGAACTTAACTTACTTTGGTAACTAATTTCTCAGCGAGTTCTTTAATCTCTTCAATGGATTTTACTGCTCTATCGGCACGCGGTTTTTCATTTTGATTATTTTCCGATAACATTGACAATGATGACGATGTTTCAATAATGTTAGGATAATTTGGTATAATGTAATCTTTCATTTCGTTTCTTTTTAATCGAAATTTGCCATTTTTTGATATCCCTCTTTTTCTAAATACAATGTCGTATTTTTTATGTAAACTTCTTTTATCTCTTACAGTATCGTTCACAGTTTTCAAGTTCGCATCTTCATTTTCATTTATCAATGTTTCTTCTTGTTCAGCTAATTGTTGTTCGTTGTCATCTTTTTTACAAGATATATTATCCTTAGTAGAATCTTTCTTTTCTATTTTAGATTCAATCTTGTCGACAATCTTAGATGAATTATTTTCAATCATATGATTTGTTCTTTTACTTTTAGAAGGTGACATAATTTTTAATGAATTAGGATGACGTTTGTTAGTCCCTTTAAAAGAAATACCTTTTTTTTTACCCTTCTCACCTGAATGTTTCTTCATTTTTCTTCTCTTTCCATGTCCAACTCTTCGTCTACCATTTTTCTTAGATTTGTTCTCTCTTTTAAATCTTGTGTTATTTACTTCAACAAAGTATCCAACTTTATCTTCGTCATCATCGTGAATATTAACAAATGTTTCGTTAGAGTTAGAAGATACGTTTTGATAATTAGAATTATTATAATATTTATTAAAATTGTTTAAAGATTTTCCTGGAAAAGAATTTGCTAAATCTTCCAAGTAATTATTTTTCAAATGTATCAATGAGTTATGGCGATTATCAAATTCTGAATCAGTTCTTTTTACTCTAATATGGGTGTCATTTGACAATTCGTTTAAATCAAAACGTTTATTAATGTCATCAGAAAGCATAGGTTTTTCAAGATCTATTAATGTCTTTTTTTTAACAATTTGTTTCATATCAAACAAAGAAGTCGTCGCAGTCGCCATATTTCTTTCATTTACGTTTAAGGATTTTTTATTTGTAGAATTGAATGTTAAATCTTGATGATTTTCTTTAGAAATAATATACTGTTGCTGTTGATAATTATTCGATACACTGAAGGATCTTTTGTGACGTCTTTTACTTTCTATTATCGTAAGTATAGAAAGTATGATCAACGGAATCCAAATCCATTTGAAACAACGCCGTTTCACCATAACACAATAGCCTAATTAGCATCAATTTCTACAACATTTTTAGATCCAAATTTAATTTAAATTATTAGCGTATTATTTTTCACTATTTCTTTAAGAGACATTTATAAATTGTCTCATGATATATAATAAAAGTGACAATCTTAATCGATTATGGAAATCGATATCTCATTACAATGTGAATATAGAAAAATTTATATGACATATGAATTTAAATTTAGCGCGCAAAATTAGCCAATTGTAATAATTCTTTCTTTACTTTATATAAACACTTTTCGTGATGGTATAAAATAAATTACAATCTATTCATTTATACAAATTGATACGATACGAACTGATTAATTAGATTTACACGTAAATATAATATTTGTCAAACGTATAAATATATTATTCATCAAATGACAAATCATATTCACCATATGAATTTAAATTTAGCGCGGAAAATCAGTCAATTGTAGTGTGCTATACTAGCGCTTTCGTTACCACGTGACCAGTGTCTGCTTCCTGTCGGCTCGATTACCAATTGGCATTCAAAACACTTTAACCGATTATAACATTTTCCAATATCTCCATTCGAATTGTTTTATAAAATAAGGAATGTGGACTTTGAACTTCTCGGTAAGTTATTTTATTTATGTGATAATTATTAATCAAGATGACGATTATGAAAAATTCAAGAAATCATCACGAGGTTGGAGGGGGAAATCATAACCTCACATACATGGAAACTGTATTGGAGAATATCAAAATGGCGTGTTACGGTACTTGAACGAGTAGTTAAATCGTATTTTGATGTAGTTAAATTCGTCGTATAAAATTTGTTAATATTGAAAATTATAATCTCTTTCTCGTCGTGGAGAAAAATAGTGTTAACAAAAAGATAAGAAATATTATGAAATTGCTATCGCGGATGTAATAATAGATAGTTCTTCCATATCTCGTATTGCAAGGTACAAAACTCGATAATGCAGGAAATCCTTCTGGCAGCATTCTCCATGATAACGAGTCTACTGATCGTATTTGGCCTCGTATTATTGGGTAAGAATAAATAAGCAAGAAACGCAAGGAGGAAAAATAATTTGTATAAACAAGCTGCTGTGTGATATTAATTTTATGATTATACGAATCTCTGAATTAAAAGAGACTAGGTATTTAACCTACACTATCATCACGTGTGTACTCACGAATAATAATGCATTGTTATTGTTTGGTTTTGATACATATGTCAGATAGTTTTATCATTTTTATTATATTGTAACTATTACATTTGTCATTTTTTGTAGGCTGGTACTTAGTTTGGAAGTTCTTCCTATCACGGTTCCGATTTGTACGTGAATTACTCGGTGGAATGAGCGAGTCTCCATCAGTTAATGATTTGAAGAGTGCTCGATCTCGTATAAAGAAAGTTCGTCGAGAATAAGTTCAACATTGTGCAATAGAAGAGGAATAAGAAGAAGAAAAATAAGAAGAAGAAGAAGAAGAAGAATTGATTTGTGACTTCATTAAATACAGAAGCAAGCTTTCAATCTAATTTGGAAATAATCACTTAAAAAAACACGTCAAAATGTCTATAAACATACGGTGTGCAAACACGGATGATCTATTGAATATACAACATTGTAATTTACAATGCTTACCAGAAAATTATCAAATGAAATATTATCTTTATCATGCATTATCTTGGCCACAATTGAGTTACGTAGCAGAGGATGAAAAAGGAAGAATAGTCGGATATGTTCTTGCCAAGATGGAAGAGGATTGTGAAGATAATCCACATGGACACATTACAAGTTTAGCTGTGAAACGATCTCACAGAAGGCTTGGTATTGCACAAAAACTTATGAATCAGGCTTCCAGAGCAATGGTTGAGTGCTTTGGTGCTAATTATGTATCCCTACATGTACGTAGAAGCAATCGTGCTGCTTTAAATCTTTACATAAGCAGTTTAAATTTTGAAATATCCGAAGTAGAACCAAAATATTATGCTGACGGTGAAGATGCTTATGCCATGAAACGTGATCTTAAATTTTTCCATTTAGAGAAAGAAAGTGAATTTAATGATACTTATATGGACATACATCCAGGTAGATGCTGCGATCATTCATAGTTGGATTGGAATATTTATACACGCTTGTATATAAATTGATCATTGAACATATTGCTGGTGTACTATTACATTTAACATCATGCCATAGTTTTTTGTGTTATTTTTGATCAAGAATCACACACACACACATGCACACACATACACATGAAATTAAAATGAAAATAATGTTGAATGATTTATTCTAATCGACTGAATGTTTCGCGTGCGTCATTGACAAAATTTAAAAACATAAAGAAAAAACAAAAATATGTAAAATGTCGTTGGAAATGTTTTATATATTATCATGAAGAATAATCTGTTAGTGATTTAAAAAAAAAAAGTGGTAATTGAAGAAGGAGTTATTCTCAAATTGATTCTACATTCTATGGTGCATACTTGATTGATATAGTTTGTAACAGAAAACAAAACAAAAAAAAAATATTGCCTCTGTAATTACATTTAAATACAATGTACTTGAAACATGTAATTTTGAATATGCAAATTATCTCAGGAAATATAAATTTTCTCTTTAAATGTTAGGCATTATTGTTTTCATCTTTTTTCTTTTGTTCTCTTTAACCAAAATTATATGAATTAAATTGAGAGAAGAATTTTTGAAATTATTTGAACTTTTTTGTTTGTTTTTGTTCTTTTTTTTTTTTTTTCTACAGGGATGAGAGAGAGAGGAAGAAACGTTAGGCATATGCGTACACCTGTAATATAATAAAAATTGATTATATGATTTTAATGATATTTTCAAATTTATTCATTCGTTCGAAATGAAATTCGTGGCAATTCGATAAATGCATCCTGTAAATACTTCTTTCGAGTACAATTTGACACTTAAAAATTACATCTGGCATTGCACGATTGTTGAATACGTTAAACTCCATTTGTTGTTTGCATTTGGCTATCATATTCTTGTATTTTATTTTGTGTATACATATTTCGCTTTTAATAGGATTAATTATATATATTTATATATATAATGTGTATAAATACGTCTGCTATTTACATTAAAACTATCTTAAAACAACGCGATTTTTTCGATTGATCCATTTTCGATAGACACATGCTGCCCGAAGAATAATTTAAAAAACGTTTCACGTATATAAAGTATTGTATGGGATCGTAAGTATCATCAGGAACAAAGTCATTGGTGTTCGTAACTATAGTTCATTTGACCTCTTAAGCACACAACAACATTTGAAAAAGAACGTTTGTTTGTCTCAACGTTAAACGCGCTTTTTTTTTTATCATCCTCCTCCTTCTCCTCTCCAACTTCACTTTAAACGCAATTATTTGTAAAATCTTCTGCTCGAACGATATTAAGATAAAAAAATAGGTACGCACGAGCAACACGATATTTGCGAACAAATTGATCCAGGTACAATGTACAAAAGGGAAATGAGAGAAGCGGATATGACATTTAAATGATATTGAGATAATTAAAACAGTAATATACGTGTGTACAATTCGATACAAAGAATATCAATCGATATATATATATATATATATTACTGCTTGTTGGGTGTCTTAAAAGACACCCAAAATGAATCGACATGTATGATGAGAGCACCTAATGGTTTAACCATTTATATTAACTTTGGGAAAAAGTTGAATGTAAAAATAATACATTTCTTTTTCCCAGACCTAATATAATATGTATTATATATATATATATAAATTCTAAATATACAAGAACGCTATATAGTTGCACAAATGCATTATTTTACAGAACACTGCCAATAAATTATAATACAACGGCTTGTCAGCGAGAGATCACATCCGTCTTACATTTTTCTTTTTTCATTTTCATTTGTTTTCTTTCTCTTTCGGTTATACAATCTCTAAAAAATAAAGTGCGATATAAACTATCACCACATTAACGCGTTACAACTTTTTTTATATTATTCTAATTAGCAATTAGCGTTTGCAAAATCTGTTGAGTCAGGTATTTTTGTTGTTTTTGTTTTGTGCTCAAACAAAAGGTGCGCACGCTGATTTTGCTCCGATATTATTTTTAATGGATATATTCATCCTAAACGATCGTATTAATCACAAAATTGCTGCCGAATTATACATATATATATATAAATACGGTTTCGTCGATATTTCAAGTCAAAATCCTTCGAATCACATTGTCGAAGGAAGATGGAACTTTTGCTGCATATTGTTATTTATTTATTATCCTTTTTTTTTTTTTTTTTGTTAAATCCTACCACTAATTATTACAATCAATTTCTATTGATCCGTGTGTCGTTTTATTAATAATAATAATTATTTAGAATTTTGGAACTTCGTTTATAGGCTGTAAAATGGAAGAGCTGTAGAAATATAAAAAAAAAAGACCGATACAAATTGGTCGAAAAATTCGACATCGTAAAAATTTCGTATAAAATTTGTTGATGTTGTTGTTTTTACGTAAAAATGTACCATCTATTAATTAAACTAATTATCAATAATCAATAGTTTCATGTGAATTTATTATTATTCTTATTACTATTAATATTATTATAACTCGTGTAAATTTGTTTTGTCGTTCATCAAAATTGTTTCAGAAATGTTCAAAGGCAGTTGTTGTTTCGATATTAATATGGCAGGTAATCATTTTTAGCAAATTACAATTGGTTCCGGACGCAGCTCTCTCTCTCTTTCTCTTTCTCTTTCTCTTTCTCTTTCTCTCTCTTTCGTTATTAGCACGGAAAGAGAAAATTTTGATTAAATCGACGTACGGATTTCGCATCTACTCGAAAAATGAATGACACGTTTACGTTTTCTCTAGAAAATACCTAACAATACTTTTAATTCTCAAATACATTTATATAAATTCCTTTTTTTTTCTTTTTTTTTTTTGTAATTTTTTGTTGGTATTTTTTTTTTGGTTTCTTTTTCTTTTTTTTAATTAGTCTCCCTTCCAATCCTACTGTGCTAAACCTGTAAATCATAGGCCTAAAAAGATTTTGTTCTTATCTTTGAAAAGAGAACAAAGGGAGACACGTTCAAGTTTTGAGAATATTTTCTTCATCATTATTATCTGTTCATTCGAAAAAGGACACGTCTCAAGGATGATTATAATCTTATTCTTGTTTAATCGTCAAAATTCAGAATAGTTACTATCCTAGGAAAACATTTGACATCCTTCCAAATATCTTCGAGTTACTACAAAATGTTGTGTTAGAAGACATTGATTTTTTTGCTTTCATTATCCAATTATTCATTTTGGAAAGAAGAATAAATTCATGGCTGCTGTGCAGCATGTATCATGGCAACTTTGAGATCTTTGGCCAAGTGAGAAACGTCAACTACGCTATCGACCATCTCTTGAACAGCAGTCACGCTAGGAAAGAATTGTGCCGCCTGTTTCGTTTTTGATACGGTTTGTGCTAGAGCTTCGTTCAAAGCATTCGCACATTGAAGTACTCGCGTTCTAACGTCGTTTCTTGTAACATTCCTGTGTACTGTGTCACCTATGTGAACGAGCCGATGAGCACTAAGGACGACGAATTTGCCATGAGCCAGAAATACCTGTACAATAATTCAACAATATAAAATAATGAAGAGAATTCTTTTAGTTATCTAAACAGGAAATGATTTTCTTCCAAACAATTCACCTTGGGTGGTTGATTATGTTCAACCGTTTGCAAGAAGGCGTCAATGGCGTGAGTGAGGTGTGCACCGTGCGTGATCACCTGAGCAGCGTAGAATGCCAACAATTGTTTGTCGTTGGGATCCATGGGCGTCGGTGTCGTGGGTGGCATTTGAATGGCCGCATTGTCCGCCTCGGATACGAGTAAATCGTAACTGCTACGAAGTTCTTGCGGTAAAGATGCCCTCAATTCTTCCCGTTGTTTTGCCACGACCTCTCTCGAATCGAGATTAACGTAATCGTAGTCTTCCCCAGCACCGCTGTTGTTGCTGCTGCCCGTTGAGATGATAGAGGATCGTTTGAACAATAACGTGGAGTTTCCCTACAATGAGAGATAATCTTATTATCTCTTCTATCAAAATGATTTATGATACTTATTATTGAAAACGTGAATAGAAAGAACAATTAGGTAGGTTGGAGAGTTCATTTGTGTTATCGTAGTTGGAAGATGCTCACCTGAATGAAACTGGCAACCTGACGAACGTCTTCCGTGAGTGCTCGTGCGCACGCGATCAGCTGATCGAGTGGATCCGGTTGAACCGTTGGCAAAAGAGAAGGTGGTGGTGGCCCATTCGTAGGTGTCGGCGTGTCACCACCACCGCGACAGAGTTTACCCGCGTCCCATTCCATCGTATCCAATTCGGTGGCGGCTTCCTGCACGAGTTTGTCGGAGTCACGAAGTGCCTTAACCAGTGGTCGTAATTTCGTTGCTAGCCCCTTGTCAGGCGCTTTTGCCGCGTTACCGAGGGTACCTAAATGTGTAATGCAGAACGTATATTTATTTTCTTCCACTAGTTTCAAGTAAATTACCTTCGGCAAATTCAGCGAGATCATGTAAAGATGTTCTCAATCTCAAAGCTGCTAGCCTCAAATCCATCAATGTGGCATCCAATCGTTGAGGCGTTCTCCAACCTGGACTAACAAAACCCAATAACCTTGCTATCGCTGAGGAAGCTTCGCTTTGCAACCTCTGAAGACCTTCCAATGCTGCGTCTAATTCCAATGGAAGTTCCTTGTTCATCGGTACGTCGTAAATTTGCTGCGTTTGCATCGGAGGTGGCGGTGGCGTTGGCGTTTTAGGGATCGGTGTGTTGTGCCGCGATGGTAACGACGATGCTGGAAGACGTGGCCGTGGCACGTCATAGTCTGGAGCGGCGAGACTCGACCTGACAGATAATCAAATGTGTATTTGACTAAATATAGGGTTTAATTATTAAATCTATGAATTTGTACCTATTGGATCCACTGAGCGATCCATCGTTGGTTAAACTGGATGCCGAACTACTCGGTGTTAATGGTTGCAATGGTCTTGGTACGTCGTAACAATCTAAAGGCGTGATGCCAGAGCCACCAGAACAATTAGAATTTGGAGTACAAGATGTCGGTGGCCTTGGAATATCATAGCAAGATGGTGCAGGACTTGGACTACTTGCTGGGGAAGGAATTACAGGAATTGCTCGAGGTGGAACGTCGTAACAATCTGTCACATCGCCACCGTTGTCAACTGAACTTCTGGCGCTTGTCATGTATCGTCCTGCGAATTTGCAAATTCATCCTAGATTGTGGTTATTCGATTTAACATAAAAGAAAATGAGAGATTAGAAAATAGGTAGAGGAGTTAGTTTATCGTGATGAGAGTTATCGTGATGTTCGTGACGTATAGTAAAAGTAAACGAGGTCACTCGGACTGTTGGTCGACGAGAATCTAAACGCGAATTTTTCCCTCCGGCTTTAGTAGGAAGTTATGTTCCCAACTGATAGACGAGGATCGTTTAGAAATGTCTCCATGAAATCTCTCGAAGTAATGTATCGATTTATCGAATTTCGATCGTCTCGTTTATTCTTATTTATCGAACATCTTTACTCGAATCAAATACGATAAATCACCCGGTTTGATATTACATTTCAAACTTACCCGTATTGTGCAAATGTTCGTTGTTCGAATTGAGGGGTGAATCGTGTCTGGATGGTGGTGCAGGACTTCCGCGACTCGCTGGTAAATCGTACAGGTACACGTCGCCACACTTTTGTGGTGTCACGACCTGTGGACAACAAAAAAATACGATCAGAACACTTAATAATAATTGGATGAAAGCATCCCCTATGAAATATAATTTTGTAGAAAACGTCAACTAAGGAATTAACGATTTTGATCTAACCGAGCGCCAATCATCGATGTTCCTCTTTCTACTCAAGGGGGATAGGGTTGGGTAAGTTCAAGGACTCATTTCGAGTGGGTACTCTTATAGTTTAAGGACTTCATTCTAATTGAATTCCATGTAAAATGGTTGCTTCCTTTTTTCTAGCAATCGTTTAATACATGCATATGTATGTGGGTGTATGTATTACATAAATATCATATATATTTTCCGGTGTATGCAGATTTATTCATTTGATGTGGTAAAACACAAGCTCGCGAAGAAAATACAATTTTGTTGAGAGACAAGGGGATGGGATGAGAAAGAATAAGGGTATTTGCAACGAAAGAGAAAGAGAGAGAGAGAGAGAGAGAGAGAGAGAGAGAATAGGTCCCTCGAGAGCACAATCTCTGGCTCATCGTCCGCTGCTTTACAATAATAGAGCCTCTTCAACCCTTGCGTTATGCTTAAGCGTACTACACTTTTGTTCTTCCTACTCTTTCTTCCTCCTTTCAAAAACCACATCAGTTACTCCACCCCTGGGATGGATGTTTCAAATTTTTCACATTCCTAAATGCTTTTACATTTTATCTTTTCTTTTCTGTGGTAATGAAGTTCATGTACATTTTGAAAATAAGATAAGTTGGCCCAATGAAATAGGAATGTTCTAGTATTGGGAAATGGTGGAAGAGGAGGAGGAGAATTCAGGGTTGCCAGTGTCGAATGTAGGTCAAACCTTATCAGCGGTAGGCGGTAGAGTCCACCCTCGAAATAACGTGCTGCCACACCCCTTTTCCGAGGACTCGCGTTTGTCGATTCGGTTCTCAATATTAAACCGCGATTGAGAGCTTGCGGTTAACAATGTTGCCTTTAGCTAAACGATTTTCCATCAATTTTATATCCATCAATTTATTTTCATAGAAAATGAACTAAACTTATGAAAATCACATTTAGGTTTACTTCATTATGAAAAGTGAGAATTCAATTGTCTCCTATTTTCTTACCTGAATGTGTGTAATCAAGTTTTAAAGGAGTACAATTTGGACATTGTTCATTCGAACATACCCAACCCACCCTTATATTGGAAATAAATCCCCCAAAGAGAATTGATCATCTACGTGATCCGTTTTATTCGTGATCCAGGATGTAAACTCGACCATAATCAGATCGAGTCGAGTTCTGAGTCACGATATCGGAGGCTTGTGGAAGGAGAAAGCAAAAGATCGAGTTTGTGATCGACGAGCTATGTATGCGACCTATGTAAACCACTTTTATATACAACTTACACACATATGCGTATATATATGAAAGGTTCGTGCAGATATTACTTATAGGGGGCTATGGGATACACTATAAAGATATATATATATATATATATATATACGAGGTTTACACGAGTGCACACGAATAATTCTAGTTGGGGTAGGACCAATGTGAGTTCTTATTTTTCTTGTCTCTTGGGCGTTGCTGATCATTTATCAAGGTGACTCCCCATGTGCCGTTCACAAAAGTCGACATTTAAGTCATTCGTCTTCTTACCCAATGAAAGATATCACTGCCAATAATATCAACTAATTAACATAACCACAATCATTAGACTTCGTCTGGCCCAAGATAATCTTTCTGTCTTACGAGACTACGTCATTCGCTAGGAAGGTCGAGTTATTTTTCTCTCAAGTTGAATTTGCATAGTGATACATAAATGCATGAGCGATTATGAGTTCAATAGGCAAGGATACATTTTAATGGACTAAGTTAAAACCGTTAAAAGTACTTTCTGTTAAGTATCTACTTCAAGAAGAGTTTCTTTCTCACTCGTTTCAATCGATTAATAATAGCATTTTTATCGAACGATATTAGATCTTGGAATTATTATCTTTCGATAAATTATCGGTTAATAACTTGGGGTTTTATCCCTTTTCAAGCATCAACCTTTTTTTCTTTTTACTCTTCCCTATTACACTACCCTTCTCCATCAACGGATATCGTTATTATCTTCCATACCGTGCAGCCTAGTAATTAACTCGCTAGCTATCCCTAAATTACAACGTTTTTGTTGCCAATGGCGTAGAAACAAAAGTGCCTGACCCACCGTGACTAAATGAAAAGTAGAAAAGGAATTAAAAATAAAAGAGAAAGGGTAGTTTCTGTTTTGTGAATTAAAGTCACATGCGATTCTACTATTACGTTGTTCCTTGTGTTTCGTATGAATCGAATAGTAGGGTATGTAGTACAACCAAGGAGAAAAGGAAGGGCTTGTGGTGGTACAAGTGGAAAAGGGATGGTTTGTGAAATCCAGTGGTGGGGGTAGCACGTCGGTCGATACCAGCGTCGCGACGCTAACTGTGAAAGGCGTATTACCCCACGGATGCGCGTCAGATAGAAAGAGAAAGAGGGTTTCCATGGAAACGCGAAAGGAGCTACTACTCCACCTCTTACGCAGCCAGGACCTTCGGCATGTCTCAGCCAACGATAAGGATTTTTCTTTTCTCGGAAGGCCAACACCAACTGGAAAGGATTCTTGATCCCAAAAATATTCATGGAAGACGAACAATCCATTCACTAATTTCTTATTCTTAATGTCATTAACTTTCAATGAACTTTAGCCTTTGAGTACTTTGATCTTTGACTGCGGAAGATAGTAATTTGTTTTAAAGGATTGAGTTGTCTCTAAGTAACTTCAAGACTAGATAGATAAAGATAGTTTGTAGGTATAATATATAAAAAGAAAAAAAAAGAAGAAGAAGAAATAAGAACTCCCGATGAGAGTCATCGATTAATATTGATGATTTATCTTACTTCCTTTTTCTTTACTCATCCAACCAACCAACCAACTAACCAACCAGCTAGCTAGCTATCCGAGGTCTTATCGATCGCTCACGTTCACACCGAAGTAAACGATTTATATCATCGATCCATTTGCCTGACCAAAGGATTTGCTATTACTACAACTACTACTACTACTATTACTACTACTACTACTACTACTACTGACGAGTGTAGATAATCCCACGCGAACGAGTTTCGCAGTTCATTGATACCAAGCCGTTAAAGAGACTCTACTCTCGGCCCACGCCCAGAGACTCGGCTGGTCGGCGTCTCGTTCAAGCCCTTTTTTTTCTTCTCTCATCTTTTTTCTTTCTTTCTCTCTTTCTCTTTCTCGTTTCTCTTGGCCTCGGACTCGCAGCTTCTTCATCTTGCCACGAACGCCATGACACGTTCTGTTCTTCCTTTTTCCATGCCATTTTCAGCCGGTGGAGAGAGAGTGGCAGTTCGCCTGACGCCGACAGTGACGGTTTTAAGAATCCTTCGCCCCGAGCTCCAACACAAATAATATATATGTATATTACATACATACATACACTTACACAAACGTACGCTTTTATTTAGCGACAGCAGTGGAAGAGAAGGAGGATAATATCGGTCACGTTGAAGAAGATTTTTGCGATTTCATACTGTCAGCCAGTGTCGTACTTTGCGATATCTCCCGTCGACGTTCAACCCCCCTTTCCCCTTTCCCTGTCAGAGTTTTGAACGCAAACTTGCGTTCCTCTCGAATTAATCACGGATATTCCCCTTGGTTAAACCTAGACCGGATGGGATGGATGGATGCATACATGCTCTGGGTATCTTTCTCTTTTTTTTCAAACCACCATTGATAGACGCATCTCGTATTAATTATAAACTTTATGATGCATAGGATTTCATTGATAACATTAGGATTTATATATAGATCGGACAATATAATCATACAATGTTGATAAATTGTTAAGTCAAGTAGCTATCTACAATACGTCAAGTTTGCTGACTTTTAGTGATGCATAGAATTTCATTGATAAAACCAAGATCTATAATTTTTAATTTACAATATATTGATACAATGTTGATAAATTGTTCAGTTAAGTAGCTACCTACAGTACATCGGGTTTCCTAACTTTTAGTAATGCATAGAATTTTATTGATAAAGCTAAGATTAATATATCAATCGTACATTTGAAATTTGCAATACAATTATACAATGTTGATAAATTGTTAAGTTGAGTAGCCACTTAAAATACTTTGCAGTTTCCTTACTTTAAGTGATGCATAGAATTTCCTGAATAAAACCAAGATCTATAATTTTAAAATTACAATACAATTATACAATGTTGATAATTTGTTCAATTAAGTAGCCACCTACAATATTTTACACTTTCCTTACTTTTAGTGGTGCATAGAACTTCATTAATAAAACCAAGATCTATAATTTCAAAGCTACAATATAATTATACAATGTTGATAAATTGTTAAGTCAAGTAACCACCTAAAATACTTTGCAGTTTCCTAACTTTTAGTGATGCATAGAATTTTATTAATAAAGCTAAGATTAATATATCAATCTTACGTTTGAAACTTATAATACAATTATACAATGTTGATAAATTGTTAAGTCAAGTAACCACCTAAAATACTTTGCAGTTTCCTAACTTTTAGTGATGTATAGAATTTCATTGATAAAACCAAAATCTATAATCTCAAAGTTACAATATAATTATACAATGTTGATAAATTGTTAAGTTAAGTAGCTATCTAAAATACGTCGAGTTTCCTAACTTATATAATGATGCATAGAATTTTATTGATGAAACCAAGATCTATCATGTCAAAGGTACAATATAATTATACAATGTTGATAAATTGTTAAGTCAAGTAACCACTTAAAATACTTTGCAGTTTCCTAACTTTTAGTGATGTATAGAATTTCATTGATAAAGTTAAGATTTATATATCAATCGTACAATACAATTATACAATGTTGATAAATTGTTGAGTCAAGTAGCTACCTACAATAATGTCGAGTTTCTCGACTAAAAGTAAGGAAAAACAAGAATACCGTTATTGCATATATATGCAAAATAATGCATGGTTATATATATATATGCAGATATACTACTCAATATCGGAATAAGTTAGTATTTTCATTTTCTTTTTCCAGGTTATCGACGTTTCAAGTAGTCTTGGTAGTTTGACAACGTATCTCTACATACATAAATACATACATAAATACATACATAAATACATATATAATGTAATATATAGCACGCATATCGCTAACTCGTGCAGGTCCAAGGTAGAAAATCAGCTTACGTTACTGCTTTTGCTACTGACCGAGGGAAGCTACCGTGGTACGACGATCTGGTTATTCTATTTAACATCGTCGGAGCATGAAGCTACTTTCGCCTACGTCGAGAATGCTCCTGTGTTTTCTCTTCTTTCCTCTTCCTCCTCCACCTCCTCTTTCTTCACCATCTTCTATAGGGTGATTCGTTTACACGCTTAACTAACATACATCTTTCTATTGAATTTTATCGAGGGTGACGTCATTAACACTAGATTTGATTCCTCATTTCTAATTTGTTTGCAAAATGAAGTTCTTCATTCAAACAATGTTTGTAAGTTTGTTCTAAAAATTGTTAACAAAACATGCGTACATCTAATGTTAAGATGAGTTAGACTTTTATTTGGTGGATGACAAAATTCTTAGGGTTGCGTCAAAACCACCGTTGCGTCAGGTTAGGGATGACGTGTCAGTACTACTGAGGAATTTTCTAAGAAAATTTCTAACCTTTCTATCATGGTTACATTATAGTCTTTAATTTAATACCCTCGTCACAGTAGGATGGAAGATTCGCAGAAGTTACAGAGGACAATGGTAAGAGTAAGAGAGGAAAACGTGGATATGCACAAACGATGAAACACGACCGCCCTTTTCTTTGAGTTGAACCGTCCCGCACATTCCATCGTGATGACTCCTTGGACCACGTACGACTGTGGAACGTGTGCGGGTGTTTCTCCGTTCCTGATCTCTCTCTCTCTCTCTCTCTCTCTGACGCCGTGTTGGAAAAAGAAAAAAAAAGACCGACCATCCAACCTGGGTGTATCTGTGTGTGTTTGTAAGTGTATAAGAAAGAGAGTTGGACATTGTCTGGACCCACGCGACATATAAGGGCACCGGTGATCTTTATACTTGGAACAGGACAAGAAGGACTCCTTCTAGGGTAGTAGTAACCTAAGGAATCGACTTCTCGTAAATCGTCAAACGATTTACTTCTTCAACGACAGAAAATCTTCCAAGAAACTTTGATTTTACTTGGTCACGAGTATTTGTATCAAGTTTATCTCATTTAAAAAAAAAAACATCTGTTAATTTGTTTCACGACACCTGTGATTCAATGTCACAAGGTTTGTCTGTTTTATAACTCTGACGATGAATAATAAAATGTAAAATGAAAAATTGATCATTTTATGGAATGATCTTCTAAGAAACTTTGATTTTACCTGGTCACAAGTATTTGTATCAAGTTTATCTCATTTTAAAAAAAACATCTGTTAATTTGTTTCACGACACCTGTGATTCAATGTCACAAGGTTTGTCTGTTTTATAACTCTGACGATGAATAATAAAATGTAAAATGAAAAATTGAGCATTCTATGGGATGATAAATATCCTGAGTTGGATTTTAAACTTTGCTATTAACATATATATATAGTATTTAGTATGTGTATAGGAATTTGATTGTCCTGACACAGAGTAAGTTTGAAAATGACGAAGATGAAATTAGTTTGCTCGTAACGTTGACCTTTCATCGAAGAAAAAGGGGGGAATGTAGACTGTTAAACGTGTTTTCTCTTCCTCCACCGGTCGTATTCCCGTCATCGACGAGAAAAGAGAAAAAAAGAAAGAGAGAGAGAGAGAGAGAGAGAGAGAGAGAGATGGAACGCATCCGAGCAAAAAACAGGACGGACTCGTCATTGAAACAAGAAGAGCTTGAGAAAATGTCGAGTGCAAGAAACTGAGAAGCTTCCTCCTCCTTCCTTCTCCTCTTCCTCCTCTTCTTCTTCTTGTTTTTGTTCTTGTTTCACCTCCTACCAATCGTACCAAAAATACGCACCAACTCATGCGACTACACCTAATAAGAATAAAAGGTAAAGACCGAGTTACAATCTTCACCCAAAAGAGCAACTTTCACGAGAAGATTGTTTCTTCTTACTTAGCAATGCGAATTTTTATTGGTATTACGTAATTCGTAACTTTTTCATCTTGATTTATTCCAAAGAAGTAGAAGAAGAAGATTTCTATGTTACTTTATTGCAAGGATGAAATGAAAAATTACAATACTTGGTCGTTGTATTGGATTGTTCGGAAAGTTCGTGCCGATTTTCGATAGATGGCATTAAAATTGTTTTGCTAAAAAACCTGAAAAGTTCTTCTACTAAAAAACCTGAAAAGTTGTTTTGCTAAAAAACCTGAAAAGTTCCGGATGTACCAAATTTTTGAAGTTATTATATTATTATATTTATTATTTATTATTATATATTATTATATTATTTTTATAATTATATAAATATATATATTAATAAAATATAAATAATTATAAATTAATTATATAAATAACAATTAATAAATAATACCAGGTATAAATAATATGGTACATAAATAATTATATAAATATATATTGGGATCTCTAGCACTTGAATACGCGCTATCTGGTGGTTAAATTCAAAATTAGAGTAGATAGGTCGAACTACTACACCACGCCCCTTCCCGAGATCCCAATATATATATATAATTATAAAAATAATACAATAATATATAACAAATAAAAAAAACTGAAATATGTTGCATCTTCCATCTTCCGTCAAAATTGGCACGAACTTTCAGAACAACCCAATAAAACGGGACGTTCTTTAATGAATATGATGATGATGGTAGTTGTGATGGTACTTTGAGACCGTCCTTAATCTCAGTTGATAGTTCTTCTTAATTAATTTTCTACCCTAAGGTGTAAAAGTGTGTGTGTGTGTGTGTGTGTGTGAGGTCTTTACGATTAGAATAAAACTATTTTGCAATATTTGTATAAACTTTGTTTAGTTTGACCCCAAATGAATGTCAACACACACACATAGTTATTACACACGAATAGACATAATTCACCACTCGACTTTTGATAATCTTTAATTGCCATGGATGTTAATTAACATTCGCTTTGTGAGTTTACCGAGTTAATTATTTCGAGTGTAATTTACTCGAGGGTGGTTAGAAAGAGTGGGGTGGAACGATAATCGATATAACTGGGTGGATGGAATATTCGCTTTCGTTAGAAATTGATGTTCATTGCAGCTGTCGAACGATGCCAAAAGCAAACTGTAATAAGAGAGAGAGAGAGAGAAAGAACTAAAGTCAGCTGATTTTGACAGCTCCCCTTTTCGTTCATGGTTTGCTTAGGTTCGTTGGCCGAGCATGGGGGAGTTACAATGAAAAAGGGACTTTTCTACGCGACTAGAACAATAGACGTATAAACCCATAGGTAGCCATTGTCAAATCGAGCCCCGTTCAAATAGAAAATGAATTAATTTAGGATGGCCAGATGTCGTCATTGCCACATTGAGCGTGTGTTTGTGTGTGGTTTCATTAAAAAAACCAATGATGTTTCGTTTACCATCGAAAGAGAACAAGTACATGTATGTATGTATGTGTGTGTGTGTGTGTGTCTTTTATCCTATGTGCCGCTTAGAAAAAAAAAAAAGGGAATATTGAAGCATACGCGTAAAAGTACCTATACGGTGATTAAATTTATGACAGTGGATGATAATCTCAGTCTCTTTGAAATTCACGTGGTTCTTTCAAAAGTTAATCAGAACGTGATTCAACACCCTGCTTCTAGGATTTTCTCTCTCTCCCAAAAAAAAATAAAATAAAATAGTGTTATATTTAAAGTAAAAAAAAAAAAGGAATGTGTGGATATATAAAACTTACCCTATTTGGTTGTACGTGCCAGCTACGGCGTTTTCCGTGCCTCTGTAGACCGTCTTCGGAAATATTCAAATCAGCTCTGCTACCTAGCAAACAACCTCCAGTATCATATTGCCCAGCCAAAATTCTTAATCGATTTCCTGGACAAATTCCCTATGACAAATAAATATCACAGACATTAGAATTTATTTTTAATATAATATATTATATATTCTATTTAATATAATACAATGTATTATATTAATTGTATTAATATAATATGTAAATTGTCAAATGTATTAATACAATGTATTGTATTAATATAATACAATGTGTTGTTATATTAAATACAATTTGTTGTTATATTAAATACAATTATTTAAAATAAATCAATTTTGTTCTATAATTATATTATTAAATATTTTTAATTATAATTTTATATTAAATTAAATTTATATTAACAAAAAAAATTAAATTTCTATTAAAATTTAAATTATAATATATTATAATTAAATATATTTAAATATATAATACATTTAAATTAAATATATTTAAATATAATACATTGTAATATGATTATAGTTACAAATACAAGTATTCGAAATAAAATAATTTTGTTACATAATTTTTTTAAAAATAAATATGAAATATTATATAATAATATTATTACCAACAAAATAAAAAAAATTATTTTATTTAAAACCCTTATCCTATATATTATATTTAATATAATATCAATATTACATTGTATTATATTAATATACAATTATATTTGAAATAAAATAATTTCTATAATTATATTATTAAATATTTTTAATTATAATTTTATATTAAATTAAATTTATATTAACAAAAAAAAATTAAATTTCTATTACAATTTAAATTATAATATATTATAATTAAATATATTTAAATATAATACATTACAATGTATTATATTAAATACAATTATTTAAAATAAACTAATTTTGTTACATTATTATATTATTAAATATTTTAAATTATAATTTTATATTAAATTAAATTTATAATAATAAAAAATTAAATTTATATTATAATTAAATATATTTAAATATATATAATACATTAAAATGTGTATTATATTAAAATACAATTATTTGAAATAAAATAATTCGGTTATATAATTATATTATGAAATATTTTAAATTCTAATTTTTTATTTATATAACTAATATTATATAAAAAATATTAGATTTATAAATTAAATATGTAATATATTAAAAAAAAAAGAAAAATTACAAATTATTAAATATTATTAACAAATAACCAAACAAAATTATTTTATTTAAAACCCTCTTATCCTTTATCATTACATTATTATTAATTTTATAAAAATAAGAACCGATTTTATATCTTAATTCAAATCTAAATAAATTTAATTAAACTACTTTTAAAATAAATGACTCAAATATTATAAAAAAATTTTTACTATTATAATTTTGAAAGATAATTTTAGTTAGAGACACAATGGTATTTCAGCAACAATTCACGAGAGGTTGAAACATTTCAAAGTGAGGGGAATATTCCTGAAATGCGTTCTCCTGTTGAAAATCTCCCTCTCTCTCCCTCTCTCTCTCTCCTTTGCATTTCTCTTCTCTTCTTCTAATAGCTGACGAGAAGATTCGAGAAACAAGAAACGCACCCCAATTAGACGTTCCTGTATTCACGAAACTCTCCTAATTCCACGAAATCGAAACGAAAATAAACGGAAGACCCTAACTCGCCTTTACGTTGTCGCCATTTTTTCAAACACAATTCTCTTCGTAATTTCTCTCTAAAGGGACACTACTTTTAAATGAGCCGTTTATTTTGAAAGTGGCCTAACTCCATTTTCCAAAAAAAATCGAGTTAGTTACCGTAATAGTTACATTTTTACATGATCTTTTCATTCTGAAGCAATTTGTTATAAATATAATTAAAATCATGAAGATTTTGTTGCAAGAAAATTTGACGATTAACGGAATGATGAAAAATTTATTTTCAAAGTTGCCTAACTCCATTTGTCAAGTATTATTTTCCGATTTCACGTGGTTATTGTACAACTTCATGTTATGTATCAATAAAGCATTTGAGGTTGCTTACATTCCAAGTAAATATAATGAGACAACAAGATTTTGTATGAACAAAATTATTAGAAGACGCAATTTTGAAAAGGGTAAAGAATTCTGATGAAGAATCAATAAACTGGTTAAAAATATGTTGGATGCGTTTTGTTAAAAATGAACCATATACAATTTTCTATAAGACATCAATGAATGAGAATGAAAATTTGAAAGTCCTGAATTTATTACCACGTCAGAGTAGACCAAGAAAGTTCGAAAATATTGTATAGACACGACTACATTTTTATCAGACTGATTTTTTTATCACTGATATTTTTATCAGACAATTAGAACAGTAAAATTCAAGGACATAATTATTGACCTATTACCATATATACCACCGGAACATCATGATTTCTTCAAATCCCTTTCACACACAAAATATAGATGAGTAGTAAATTGTTTTGTAGGTTATGCTTGTAATTTTGTACGTTATGTAGTTAAAAAATGTTTGGAATCGCATAAATTATGTTTCTGAAGTGTTTTAAAGATATGTAAAATAAATTGAGTATTGTTTTTTTTTCAATTTGAAGCATCTTAAATTAGGTTGAATGAAGTTAAGTCCCTTTGAAATTGTATAACAAATCAAATTGTTGATTTTGACTGTGGCCTAACTCCATTCGTGATTAGAAAACGCATATTATCCACTTAATAATTGTTATTATTTTAACAGAAATTATAAATTGAACTCATTTAGATACACTCAAGCAATATGACTGATTAGTATCTTGTACGTATATTTTTAATCGCATTGATATGCAAACTCTTCAATATCTCGATTCGAACGTAAATAGAGTTAGGCAACTTTCAAAATAAACGGCTCAAATATCTATGTGTATGTGATACAAAAAAGGGATTTTATCAACCCTCTTTCTTTCTTTATTATTTTACTCACAATTGTAGAATTCCAAATTGAAATAAATAAATTTTCAAGTAAATTGAATGAAATTAATTACAATTTTAATTTGTAAAACTTGTCATGAATACAACAAAATATTTAAAAAAAAAAAAAAAAAAAACAATTGTACAAAGTTCAAATTAATTTGTCCGATTGTGAGATATAACTTTACAGGTTTATCGGATACACCTGTCATCTTTGTGGAAAGAACGAAATCGATTCGATTGTTAAACCACGTTCACAATGAGTATTCTTCAGATTTGTAATATACAGAAACTCAAAACACTGTTATTGACAACACGAGAAAATTGAATGCTTGAAATGCAATTATATTTAACGAAACCATTTAATACGAGTAGTAAACGTTTAATACAAACATAAAAATATAATCGAAATTTGAATAATACATTTGGTGATTATTGCAACGTTGTTTAAAACGATCATTAATAATGTCAACGTCAAACTATTAATGAATTCAATCGAATTGCTTACGATTTCGAAAATTTATGATGCAATTTACTTTCCTACCATAGTTTTATCCTGCAATATCTAAGATTAAATCGTGATAAAAGGGGTGGGGAGGATGCTTAGTTGAGATCATCGAAAATAGCAAGACTCAAAGCTGACTAGGCAGAAAACAAGGAAACCAAAATTCTAAGAGTTCATGTTAATTCATTTAAAAACATTTTTCATTCTAACTAAAGCTGTTCTTACCAAGCATTCAAATCATTTTCTTTTATAAGTTTGATGCATCTCTCTCGTTTATTTTTATTAACGCTAACAACCAATTGAAACTTTCAATTTATGCTTATGCATACACGCGTAGATGTATGTGTATTCAATAATTCGTAATCATCAGAAATAAATTATTCATCAATACAATTCAGAAACAAATATTTAAACACAAATTTGGCAGATGATAATGATGATGATGATGATTTATTGTACTTGTTACGAATTATTCAAGAAATATTATATTGAGTTGTTCGGAAAGTTCGTGCTGATTTTCGATAGATGGCATTATAAAGTTCTTTTGCTAAGAAACCTGAAAAGTTCTGGAAGCACGAAATTTTAAGGTTATTATATTATTATATTTATTATTATATGGCCTGCTTATATTTTGAAAGTGACCCATCTCCATTTATGTTCGAATCGAGATATTGAAGGGTTTTTGCGTTTCATTGCAATTCAATTCAATTTTTCCATTCAGAAAGTGTTCTGATGCAAATGGTCGTCGCCATATTGAACCTTTTTTGTAAATAGACATAAAAATTAAAATGTCTCTCATAAGGTATATATATATATTTATTATTATATAATAAATATTATATTATAATATTAATATATATAATATAAATAAATATTATAAATATTGTAATAAATATAAATTTAAAATATAAATATTATATATATTATAATATTAATATATATAT
>NW_015149061.1:347303-358914 GCF_001465965.1 Polistes dominula | reverse complement strand
AAACTCAACGAATATTATCAAATTCTATGATTCAATTATTAAATAAATATTATATAAGAAAAATATAATTTGTTTTTATTATTCCACCCCAAAGTTTCAACTAAAAACTCAACGAGAGTGTTATATATAATATTTATAATTATTATATAATTATATTATTTTATAATTATTTTTATTTTAAATTAATTTTTTTTATTATTTATATTTTATATTTTATTTTTTTTTTTTTCTTTAAATCGATTATATTTATTTAATATAATTATTATAGATATATTAAATTATATATAAGAAATAATATAATTAAAAATAACCATGAAATTCGATAAGAAAAAATATAATTTGTTATCTCGTATGGATGTTATATTAAAAAAAAAAAAAGAAAATAAAGAAAAAAAAATGGAGAGAGAAAATTTTAGTATTATTTTCTTAGGAGAATATACAAGCAGATTCATAATACTTGAAAGTAGTAGTAGTAGTAGTAGTAGTAGTAGTAGTTGTAGTAGTAGTAGTAATAGTAGTAGTGTTCAGTGGCTCTTCTCGTAGATCTGGAAAGTCCACGACTAACTGCACTTTGCGAGACGAGGACTTCAAACGACGTGTTTCGCGAACAGAGTAAGCTCTCTCTCTCTCTCTCTTTCTTGTTCTCTCTCTTTTAACATCATCTCTCCTTCCGTCATTCTTTCTACTCGGTACGTTTCCCTTTCTGGTTGATGCTTTGAAAACATCGAGGATCGTCGAGAAAACCAGTTTACCACGTACATATATAGAGTAGGGTCATACAGCTCAACTATGACGTTCCTTTTCCTTCAATCCCAGTTTTCCACGAGTATATACATACCTATACATACCTATACATACCTATACATACCTATATATATATATATATATATATATATATATATATATATATATATATATATATAGGTTTATATAAAAATAATGAGAAATAGAGAGAAGAGAATTCAATAGAAAATTCAATGGCATTCACGAAAGGTTAATGGTTCAATTAAAACTTCGTCAATGTAATACGTGTCTACTATATATATATATATATATATACTCATCAGTGCAGTATATATATATATATATATATATTAATCATAAAATTAATGCAAAGTTATTCGTATTTCAAATACACCGTCGAGCATCAATTCAGTGTGCTATAAAATGCTGCAAGTTATCGATCTGAGTTATGGATAAACCTGTATCATTGAATTATCTAATCTTATCGTACTTTTACGTATCACACGAACGATTATGTTCAAAAGAGTTGAAGAGGAACGTTACTTCGTAAAATGAGTCTCGTTTTATATCGGAGAATTCTCTTTCATTCGAATCGGTGTTTTTTTTTCTTCTTTTTATCAAACTTATAACTAATTCCCCTTGGATATATCGAAGATAAATAATCTTTATTCGAATTATCTAACTCTAGTTTCTATGACGGTCTTTAAGGAAGAAAAATACAGTAATTCTTTTTTATTTTTTCTTCTTATCTTGAGTTATTCTTTTCTCTACCATACTGAAAACCCGACGAAAGGAGACTTGTTCTTTTTTTTTTTATTATCTTTCTTTTTCTCTCTGACATGAGTATAATTTCGGCGAAGTAGTTTCGACAAAGTAGTCCAAAAAAGGCAAAGAGAAGAAGAATTACGGATTTTGGCCGGTTGCCTGCCTGCCTGCCTGACCCGCTTGGATGAATCGTCCAATGGCCAAGAAACATAAAAGGATGAGAAATTGAAATGTCTCCTTCCGTTTCTCCAAAGAGATGCACGACTGAACACAATGTTTCTTAAGAAACTTCAATACAATTTCACAATACATATTATTTGATTAAAATTTCATCTAAATGAAATMTCATTAACTAAMACGTTTTGTTAYACGTTCATCGTACTTTTCATTAACATTAGATTGCYCAACAAATTGAAAATAATCAAATGACTCTTATTATTAAATTGAGTTATTTATGGTCAGCAAAGTTGRAGTCCCGAATTTTTTAGAAAAATTATGACCAGAGAAAAGTTCAAKCAAATTCTACGATTTATTCGTTTTGACAAAAGAACCTAAAGAAGTAGGCACCTATAAAACAAATAAATTTGCCTTRGTTTCGGAAATATGRGATAAGTTCATTGAAAACAGTCAAGCTTGCTATCAACCAGGGTAAAATATAACTGTTGACGAGCGATTATTTCCTTCAAAAGCCAGGTGYAGATTTATACAGTATATGCCTAATAAACCYAACAAATTTGGCAACAAATTCTGGCTTACATCAGATGTCAGTAGCAAATATGTTTTTCCTTATTTGGGGAAAGATGAACAACGACCATCGTCAATGCTTCTGAGTGAACACGTTGTTCTGAAACTTGTCGAGCCATATACAAGCTGTGGAAGAAATATTACGACCGATAACTTTTTCACTAGCATGTCAAAATTAGCCAAAACAAAATTATTGGCTAAAAAAAACAACTCTAATTGGAACTATTAGAGGAAACAAAAGAGAACTACCAAAAGCAGCCAAACAACCGAAGGATAACATGCCTTGTTTTTCTACTCTGCTATGCAAATCAGAGAATTGTGTTCTTACAATATATAAAAACAAACCAAATAAAAGGGTAGTTGTTTTAAGTTCTAAGCATAAATTTGTGAAAATTGATAAAAGTAATAAAAAAATGTTACCGAAATTTATTCAATTTTATAACAGCACAAAATTTGGAGTTGATATGGCGGATCAAATGACCAGAAAATATACAGTAAAAGTTAGTTCTCGTAGATAGCTGCTGCAAATATTTTTCAATATTTTAGATTTGGCTGCTATAAATGCTTAGATTCTTTACAAAGAAACAACAGGAGTACAAATACAACGAAAAGTGTTCTTGTTTTAATTAACAAAACAGCTTTCCACCAAATACAAAGTTGCAACATCATCAAATGCAACCCCTTTCTAACAAACGCAAAATTTGTCAAGAACAACTTTGCCATAACAACAACAAAACAATTAATATATGTGTAAAAATGTCCAAAGTATGTTTGCGGAAGATGTACACATAAAAAAATTTCCACTTTTATTTGCATAAAATGTACAGATAATAATGCATCAATTATTTTTATTTCAAGTGAAATAAATTGTTGTTATTGTTAGTATTTATTAATTAACCCGATTTATAACTATAAATAATATTAAAAATTAATTGTTTAAATAAATTTCTTAACACATTAGTTAATTCTTTCACAATGCAGTCATTTTGACTGCTTTAGGCAATACAGGTATATACAAAGTTTCGGTCTTTCTAGTGTTAATTATCTTTCACGTTGAAATTATTACATTAAAGTTTGAAAGTAGATTTTTAACTCGTGACACCCTAGGAAACTTTCATCTTTCTTTCTGAAAAATGAGAACGCACAGTGAAACGCTAAAAGATAAATTGAATTCCAGGAAGATAGAAAAGTTCTATCAACTCTTATGCAACAACGCATGCGCATAGGGTCAATAAACTTTTCCAAAATATAAAACCACAATGTTCAGTTGTTCAGAACGAGTTTACTGGAGCATCATAGTTGTTGCTCGGACTACATTTTTCATTTCAGACAAAAATTAAACCAATCCAAATTTATTCCGTTAAATCCGTTAGACCACCAGCAATGTTATAAAACATTCTACCTATGAAAAGAAAGCTAAAAAGAATTATTCTCTATTTATCTTTTTAAAAGAACTAAATCATAAAGAGAAGGTAAGATCATAAATTAAACCCCCTAAACTTCAGGAAGGTACCACCACATTTTTCTTACACACCCACACACAGACAAACACACACACACAAGGCATTTGTTTTTGAGTTAATCGAATGATTTAAAGTAGAAACACAGTTGTAAGATAAAAGATATGAAAAAGATTACAAATACAAATAAATAAGAAAATAAATTAACACGATTATGAGATGATAATTTCATAAACCGGATGCAGGTAGCTTCAAAATTTCAACCATAATCGTAAAACTTTGCTTCCCGTAAACGTTCTATTTATATACGTCACTAATTCGAACCTTGGTGGTGATGGTGGTGGTGGTGGTGGTGGTGGTGATGGTTTGCGGAGAAAATTCCAGTCCTGAAGAGAAAACGAAACGGTGCGAGAGAAGATACGATAATGGCCAGACCGTGAAGGTAGAAACGCAAAGTGAACAGAATGAAAAAGTAGAACCGCCTACGGCAGGTAAACCGTGCACCTGCTCCATATACCCACGGTACCTCAAACCTTACGTTCCAAAATCATTTTTACGAGGATTTACTCACAACGAGAGATAAACCAAAACAAAAGAAAATTAAAATGAAAGGAATGGCATGAATGAAATTTATATAGTCAAAATATATAATTAGGTGAATTCATTTTCACTCGAATGAATATTATTTTCAAAAGCATACCTTTAATTTACCTTTAATTGTTCTAATCGTGTACCGTGTACCGTGAGTGTCTAATTTTTCTATTCTAAGTATAATAATCAAATCGTAATCAATTAAAATACAAAATAATGTGCATTGTTATTAAAAAAAAATAAATAAATAAATGTGTAAGCCTAAACCTATAAGAAATGATATTTTTTTGTCCATTGAAGATTTTTGTCCTACACATACACGTAAACACTGTGAATTCATCTTTAAGAAGGGTCTAACATAAGCAAAGGCATCTCAGAATCATAGCGTGCCAGGATACGACACTGGTAGGTAAGATCGCGTGTAAATGGAATCCGAAACGACCGTGGGAACGTCATAAGATTTTTACCAACTTTTTTTTTCTTTTTTTTTTTTTTATAAGCTTTCATGAGTGTTTACTGCGATTATATTCTCGTGTGTTTCTTTGAAACAATTAAATTATCATTTTATAGAAAATTTTGAAATTTATTACACGTAGAAATCATTAATTAATTGTCAAATGGATTCAACCAATTAGAATCAGTCATCAGTTTATTTTATTAGGTTGTAATTGATTAAAAAACATATAAGATGGATACAAAATAAAATAAAATTAAATAAAATTAAATAAAATTAAATAAAATTAAATTAAAAAAAATTAAATTAAATAAAAAAAAAAAATAAAATAAAATAAAATTAAATTAAATTAAATTAAATAAAAAAAAATTAAATTAAATTAAATAATATTAAATAAAATTAAATTAAAAAAATAAAAAAAAATTAAATATAATAAAATACCTTTGTTAAAAAATGTATCATTAAATTATCACTCTATAGAAAATTTATAATTTTTATTATACGTAAAAATTATTAATTAATTATTAAATAAATTTAACAAACCCTTATCAGTCATCATTTTATTATATTAGGTTGTAATTAATTAGAAAACATATAAGGTGGATGAAAAATAAAATTAAAAAAAATAAAATTGAATAAAATTAAATAATATAAAAATAAAATAAAATTAAATTAAATTAAAAAAATAAAATAAAATTAAATAAAATAAAATAAAATAAAATAAACTTAAATTAAAAAAAATAAAATTAAATAAAAAAAAAAAAATAAAATTAAATTAAATTAAAAATAATAAAATGAAATAAAATTAAACAAAATTAAATCAAATAAAATTGAATAAAATAAAATGAAATAAAATAAAATGAAATAAAATGAAATAAAATAAAATAAATTAAAATAAAATAAAATACCTTTGTTAACAAACGTATCATTAAATTATCACTCTATAAAAAATTTATAATTTTTATTATACGTAAAAATGATTAATTAATTATTAAATAAATTTAACAAACCCTTATCACAGTCATCACTTTATTATATTAGATTGTAATTATAATTAGAAAATATATAAAGTGAATAAAAAATAAAATAAAATACTTTTGTCAACAAACGTATTAATAATCCGTTGACCTAACCAGATACGATTCTAAGTTTTATCCACAAAAAAAGAAAAATTCATACAAGTTTTTTTTTCCTTTCTATTTTTAAAGTTCATCTTCATCCTTCGCGCATCATCCTCCTTTTCTAGTAGAAAATTCCAATAGAGCTTTCAACGAACTTCCGACCGACTTTTGTAAACGCTTCTTTCAAAGTATAAAGAAATTTTGTAGAGATAGGAACTTTCCAGGATGTAAGAAGTTTTAAAAAGATGCATGGGAATCGAAAAATGTAAGAAAAGAAATCAAAGAGAACAGATAAGTCACTCTACTTCTTTGTATGTTTCCCCTCCCCACCCCCCTCTTTCCCCCGTCCCCACTCTTTTACCTGTCTCCTACTCCGATTTGTTCTTTCGATGAAAGAAAAAGAAAAAGAAAGCAAAAAAGAGCTCAAAGGGAGGGTGAGCAAAAAAAAATGGTCTGTGACACTTTGAACGTCCGGAAGTTCTGTCCAAATATTTTCTGACATCGGTGTTGGTGTTGGTTTTTATGTTGGTGTTGGAAAGGAAACGTTTAAGGGATGACACAATGGATGGGTCACTGAACGACACTTTAAGAAACTTGTATCACAAGATGAGTCCACAAAAGAAACGACCCTTACTTTGGACCGGTTAAAAAAAAGGGCACAGATTAAGGTATAAACTTCAAAGGGAGATTATTATCCGTGAAATGACCGTGTTTTTAATTTTTTAATTGTTATAACGTGAAAATTTGTATTATAATACGATAATTGATGATCATTTATGTAACGCGCAATGACAAACCTGACGCAACCCTGACACAACTCTGAGAAAAATATTTTGTCAAATGTGTAATATTATAATTTATAAAAATTTACATACGCGCAATGACAACTCAGACGCAACCCTGTGACGCAACCCAGACACAACTGGGTATGTGTCACAACAATTTAACTCTATTATATATATATAATATTATTGTGTTGGCAAGAAAGTAATATTTCACACTAGAAAATTGAAATTACTATTATATATATATATATATTATATCTATAATATAATATAATAGATAATATATATATATATATATATATATATATATATATATATATATTGTGTTGGCAAGAAAGTAATATTTCACACTAGAAAATTGAAATTACTTTCTTACTAATCCAATTAATAAAAAATTTCAATTACAAAGTTTGAATCAAATTGAAATTGATTTTCGGTTCACAATAAATCAATTTCACGTCTAATGTACCTTCAGTTATTTTTTTTTAACATTGTTTATTGTTCTTCGATATAAATTGAACGTTCAGTTCTTGTTTTAAGGTGCACACGTTTAAATTACTACTACATGAGAAAGAAAGTATAATAAAACGCGAACTTTGGCATCGTGCGTGAAGTGAGAATACTATATAGGTAGCTAACGTGTGCCTTACTCATGTTCGATGTATAAAAAAAAAAAAATAAAAATAAAAAGAAAGGTAGAAGAGGTAGAGTTGGTAAACCCTCTCTCTCTCTCTCTCTCTCTCTCTCTTTTTTCCTTCTCCTTGACCATTTACCTTTCTCCAAGAAGAGCACAGGTAACCGCGAGTCCAACTAACGGTAAATTAAAACGCATTAAAAGCACGTGGGGATCGTCCATGGAGAAAATACTAAAAGAGCTTTTTAACCATCTAACTTAGGACTACATATATTGACCATAACCCCTTCTCCCCCTTCATGCCCCCCCACCCTCCCGATCCCACCCCACTCCAAATTACGACAGTGTCCACCGCAAAATCTCATTAACCTCTTCGTATTCTTTCTTTCTCATTCATTTCTGGTTTTATCACTGTGTGTTACACGTTATCTATTAACAAATATTTATATATATATATATATTATTTTTTTGTTATATTTATTATTTTAATATTGGTATCCGCATATTTAATTATTATTTTATTTTATTGATAAAATACAAAATATTTATATTATTTATATATTTAAATATAATTTTATTTTTTATTATTAATAATTTTTTTCAATTGTTATTCTTTAATAATTTTATATTTATCTTATTTAAATTATATTATTTAATAAAATAATATATTTATATATTATTTAAAAAAAATATTTTTTTATTATTTATAATATTATTTAATAATATAATAATACACATTTTATATTAATCTAATATTTTTGAGTGTAGTTTATCTGAGTGTAGTATATTACATAAATAATTTATAAAATTATTTATTAATATAATAATAGACACATTTTATATTAATCTAATAATTTTCAGTATAGTTTATTTGAAGTATAGTATATTAAAAAAATTATTTATAAAATTATTTAATAATATAATAATACACATGTTTATTTCCATCTCATATTTTTAAGTACAGTGTATTACATAAATTATTTATAAAAATTACTTAATAAAATAATACTCCACATTTAATATTAATCTCACATTTTTAACTATTATCTATTACATGAATTATTTATAATTATTGTTTATTAATATAATAATACATAAAAAGAAAAAAATAGAAACTTCTTTTGAGAAGTTAGCAAAAAGGATTTTTGAATACATGTGCATTAATTTGTATCTGTTATTCAAGGAAAGAAAAAAAAATGAAAGAATATTTTTACAGTTAGTGAGAATAAAATCGTGACAGGGTGGTGGTGAGTCCTGGATGGAGAAGAATAGGGGTGGTTCGTTTGAAAGACGTCTACAGTGGTAACACATAGGGGTTGCTACCTCGAGACCGATCGATTCCTGGCTCCTCCATTTGCCTCCAACCCCCAGGTTGATGGTGAGGGTGGTTGATGGGGGTTTCTTTTATACCACGGTCAATGTCACGTTATATTATAAAAATCTTTCCACGATTTATTTTTCTTTTTTCTTTTTTTCTTTTAACGAGGGTAGATTGGTGTTACAGACTTCACAAAATTCAAGTTGAAATTTCAATGATATTTCTCTTGTACAGTTTGTTTGAATTATTTTGTATTTTTTTAATAATCTAAAATAAGATCTGAAACAACAGCACATCATCTTCCGCTCCACCCTGTTTAATTGGTGACAAAATGGGTCACAAAAATTCACCTACGTCAACGGATGTTTAATCAATTCATTAAAATTAGTTTCACGTTGATTTGAAGTCTCTTATACGGGCACGAAACGAAACACGAGATACTTTGAAATATATTAGCACGAATCTGCGGGTTCCTGGTTCTCCCCCTCTCTCTCTCTCTCTCTCTCTCTCACTCTCTCTCTCTCCTTTAAATTAAAATAAAATCAAAAAAGAATATTGGGAATTCCCGCTGTGAGAGAAGTGAACTCGAGAGCTGAAAACGAAACGACCAAATTCATTTGCCAAATAACTGGCTATCACTTGATTATTATGTTTCCTCATTTTACAAGCTAATTTTCATTGAATTTTTTTTTTCTTTTGATTATTTTTTACTCACACTTAACACACAATTTTAATAACGTTTCATAAAATATTGTCGTGTATTTTACGGAAATTGTTTTTTCTTCTTTTCGTTTTTTGATCATTATCAACCAATATCGTAAATCGTAACGCGATTTAAAAAAAAAAGGAAGAATCTGTAATTGAGAATTAAAATCATTTTATTGCGTTATAAAAAAGTATCATTTGTCGTAGTTTACAAGTTGATAACATCAATAAATTTTTAATCTTGAAAATAAACTTTGGAGAACGATTGATCGATCATGTAACTTTTTTAAACTTAAATTGATCAGATACGGTTACGTGTTTTATTCTCAAACGGGGTTGCGTCAAGGTTGCGTCAGGGTTGACATTGCGCGTACGTAAATTATTACATCAATTATAATATTTAAACTATTATTACACATTTGAAAAATTATTTGCGTCAGGGTTACGTCAGGGTTTTTTAAAAAAAGTGTGCCCAAAGTATTGTATCAGGGTTGCGTCAGAATTGACATTACTCGTACGNATCAAGGTTGTGTCAGAGTAGTATCAAGGTTGTGTCAGAGTAGTATCAAGGTTGTGTCAGAGTAGTATCAAGGTCGTGTCAGGGTAGTATCAAGGTTGTGTCAGGGTTTTGTCAGGGAAGCGTCACTGTTACGTAATGGTTTTGACAGGGTTGCGTCAGGGTTGATCTAAATAAAATAATAAAAATAAAAAATAAATATAAAACATAAAATAAAATAATAAAAATATAATAAGTAAAAATACAAAATAAAAAATATATATTAAATAAATGTAAAATATAAAATAAAAATAAAATTGTTATAGTTAATAATATTATTAAATATAATATTTATATTTAATATATATATATATTATAAAAAATAATCAATTTTTAATAACATATATATATATATAGATACTAGGAAAATTGATTGAACGAACAAGTTAATCATCTATTATCTTTTAATATTTTTGCTTTATATTTATCCCAATTTTTTTTTTTTTTTATTAGATAATAACTTCATCGAATTCCACGTAAGTTCCAATCCTTCTTGTTATATTATATTTATTTAATCAATTAACAAGTGTATTACAAGTGACCCAGATATGTTTCCTAGCATGATACTAGTCCAATGTATCTACTGAAGTTAAACTCATGTATTAACAGCTAAAGATTCTGATATTACACGAAGAGAAAGAAGAGTTTCTTCTGTTAGAACATCCCACGACTTTAACCACATGACAGACCTGGGTCACAGGTCAAATACCAAAATATTCCTTAGGCGGAAGTTGATACTGACGAGAAACTATAAAAGAATTTCTATGCTTGTTTTTCTTCTTATTTTCTTTCTCATTAAAAATTTATCTCACAAAAAATATTCATTGATATTTTATCCAAGTTTATATTGAAATATTTATAAATCTGAAGTAAAATCAAAAAAATGATATTCTCTCGAAAACTTCTTTAATCCGATATTAAATTTCAAAGGCAAACTTGATTTGACCTCCCTACAAATATTTTACCTTATCGAAATAAAATCGACCAACCCTAAAATAGAAGGAGGGTTCAAACCCCTGTAAAGTTTGGAAACGTGTTGAAAGTGAAAGTAAAAATCCAAGGAACTCACGTGTAAACGATTCGTTTATTTAGTTACTTGTCCTATCAAATTGTAGCATCTGCCATGTAACACAGAGGGTCGTCTTGCGTCTTTTCGATGGCTTCTCAGAGGGGTTGTTGATAGATTTACAAGAAAAAGGAATAAGACAACTTTTGTAAATAGATTCTTAAAATCTTTCAGAAAGTATCCTTGACAATTTCAATCTTACAAAATAATTGTTACATTATTTTCATTTGTTTTTTGTTTAAAATGAATGAAAAAGGTTGTGAGGGGAAAATACGCCGAAACAAAAGATTCGTAAAAGGTTTGTAACTTATGACTTTCTATAAATAAGAAGGTGGGGTTTCTTGACCTGTAGAGAAAAAAACCATTTACACGTAACGTTTTGTGCAAGCATGATTTATACTTAAGATAAATGTTAGTAATTAAGGCTTGTAACAGTGAACATGTTATTGCTTGCACAGCCCTATTCAAATGTCAGTCGTTTAGAAATACATGAAACATTTCATGCTATTATAGTTTGTATTAAATCAAACAATACAGAAAATCATCTTTTATATTATTCAACCCCAAAGTTTTAACTAAAAACTCAACGAATATTATCAAATTCTATGATTCAATTATTAAATAAATATTATATAAGAAAAATATAATTTGTTTTTATTATTCAACCC